>OMKZ01000499.1:6444-22374 GCA_900302535.1 Neoniphon sammara
TCTTTTGTCTACTATTTATTGTAAAATAGTGTGGCTACCTCCAACATGTGTGCCCCAACACCATTCAGTAAGACTGTTATACACAGACCTGTAACTCAAGACATATGCAAAATTTGGCAGTTCTTGTGTGTCAGAGGCTCTGTATGGCTGTATGAAAATGATGGTAGTGGCTTCTTTGGATTCATATTTTCCTTTCTCTGAATGAAGGTGAGTAGTGACATCTTGCTGAGGTAAACCTGTGAGAATGAACAGGAAAAAGTTCAGGAATGGCAAGCATGCTGTGGATATTTTTTTCTTGTGGTTTTACTTAAATTTTGAGTTCCAGACTAATTATCAGAGCCTCACCTATCTGGGTGTTGGCGTTATGATCCACCATGTGTCCTAGCCTGACACCCAACTATGTGTGGTAGTCTTCACCCTCTGGGGAATCCCCTGTGGGCCAGCTGTGGGGTCAAAGTTAAAGTCCAGTGCCCCTCCATCCATGAGGGTGTCATGAAGCACAGACTCCATGTCACATTCAAACCTCTCAATAGACATGTTGTCCAGATCACTGGGTAGCCGCTCCTGGTGGTGACCATGGGGATGACCATGGGGATGAGCTGAGCCAGGTTCATTGTAGCCATTGGTGCTGCTGTACCCTGTCGGAACACCACTAGGGTGCACTGAGTGACCATGGGGCAGCTGCATGCATGTCCTCAGGCTGGTCATTTGAGGAGGGCGTCCTGCAAGACTAGTCAGGTTAGTCAGAGGGATCATCTTACAGCTATTCATGTCCCGTGACGCTGAAGGGCCCTGGCTATGTATAGCTCGTGGATGCACCTGTGGAATTGGGTGAGTCTGAGAAGGATTCATCATTTTTCGTCCATCGTGTCCCCCCACCTGACCCTGGCTGTTGTAACTGGCCATTAGAGACACTCCCCTCCCAGCCTGAGACACCACTGCTTCTCTAGGGGGCATCATGTCCCTATTGGGGTCTGCATCTGAGGTCAGCAGCTCTTTGAGGAGGCCTGCAGGGCAGTTATAATGGTTCTCAAAAGCCCCAAAGCCAGACTTGGCATCTGCAATTGTCTGTAAAGGGACAGGGGACAAGGAGTTCATCCTTACCTGGCCATACAGGCACTTGCGGTAGTCTTGCTGTGACTGGGGGGCCATGCCAGGGGAGCTGTAAGGGCTATTCTGAAGCATAGCAGAGTTTGAGGAATGTGAGGAGTCAGAGCCCAGCTGGGGGTTCTTAGGAGAGAGCAGGTTAAGGTTATCCAACAGACTCTCCATGACATTCTCTGAGCCATGTTGGCCCATGGATCCAGTCAGCTCAGACAAGCTGGGCAAGGTGCCTGCTATCTTGGTCCCTGCCCCTCCAGGATACACCATGTGGACTTCAGACTCCCCTAGATCATCCTGTTCAGAGAGGAATGGTGAATGGCGACCACTCAGGGTGCTAGCATCAGAGCTGGTGCGTGTCCTAAAGGTGCTCCAGGCTTCAAAGCCATCATTACTGTGGGAGTTGGGGCTTCCAAGCCAGTTTGAATACTGGGAACCTGGGCTGCCCGTTCCTCCTTCAACGCCTTCCTGTAGGCCCACCTGGGGATAGAGGAATACAAACAAACCTCACACAGACAGCCATAAGAAACACCTGTGTGTTATGAACATGTACTAAAATTAACCAAGTTTCACCTGAGTTTGAGAGAAACCATTATGTGGCCAAAACCTCACCAGACAGATTGACATACATATATTAGTGAAAGACTATGTAATGTTAATATTAAACATTTCTTATTGTTTTTGATAAATGATGAAACAAAAGAGTTCTTAGTAGTAGGCTCAGGCTTTTGGACACCATGTAAGTTTATGAGTATGGCATTAATAAAAGGGCACTGTACCTTTTTCTTTGTGGCCCTTCCTCGGCTCTTGGCGAACTTACTGTTGTTGTCCATGGAGACAGCTCTGCGACGAGGTGACTTGCCGTTCTTTCCCCCCTCTGGGTTCAGCATCCACCAGGAGCTTTTTCCTGTCCCCTCATTCTGCATGCGCACAAAACGGCTGTGCAGGGACAGGTTATGTCTGATGGAGTTCTGGGTAGGCAAAAGAATGAATCATTTGTTACTCAACAAATACAAGAAATTATGTTTGTGGCCCTACGATAGGGCCGTAGGGCTGTAATGTGATGTGGGGGATCAAACTATCTGTTTTCTATTCTCTCCATTACAAGAACCTTGTTCACATCTGAGGTTCTTTAAGATGAAATAGATTGATATACAAGCAATGAATGGTCATACTTATGCAAGTCATACTCAAAATGACTCAAAAGCATTCCAGTTGGTCTACAGCGTGGTGTGTGAAGCCATGGAATTCTTCTCATGCAAATAAATCCTCACACTCACAAAGGAAGCAATTATGTAGGCGAGACCCAGACTTAGACCTGGTTTCCGCTCAATGGCGGTTAAATGACAAGATCTATTAGCCTCGAGGGGGAAAAATTCGTCATTTTTCATTTGTAGAGGAAAAGAAGGGATTTAGAGTGATACCAAAGTAAACAGATGAAGATGCAAACAGGCTGCAGCAGGAACCGGGAAGAGTGGAGGAAGCATCAGATGTGGCGTGCTCACTTGGACAGTCTACTCTTCTGACTCACCAAAACAAGACACATGCACTTCCATATCCTCCACTATTTTGTCTACCAGGCTTTTCCCATCCCTCTTTATCCTCTTTAGGCTCTGACACACGCAACTTTGGCAAGAAGGAGTGAGGACTGGATGGGGTATGTGGTACAATTTACACTCTTATGTAAATATTTGGTGGCCTTGCAGACCAGATTACCTTGCATGTCGGACACAGCGTGAGACATGTCTGGCCAAGCCGTCCAGTCTGGTGGGAGGCTCAGAGTAGGACGTAGTTTCAAAGTGAAATTGTGAATGACAATGGCAGCTTTGAGAGAGATCAACTGTTTGTTGTGTCACCATCATTATAATACAATTATTAATCTTACGTAGCTGACCTTTTTCTATACAGTGTCCACAAAGACAGTCTTCCTTTTGGAACTAAAGGACAAAGAAAGAGGACAGCATTTTATTCTTAAAGCAGTTGCTCTAATCCCTCTTCACAACAGGTTTTAATCACACGTTTCCTATGAATTGCACCTTGTTTTACCTGTGCAACCCCTTCCCACCCTTCCACCACCTCCACCCAGTGTAGCCCAATCAAAACAGCACAGAGAGGAAAAAAACAAAAGGAGCAAACTGAAAGTGGGGTATATTTCATGTTGTAAGCCATATTCAAAAGTATACTGCAGAATCATAGGCTGCTCTTTCTCCATCAAGAAAGTACCAACATTCGACTGGTAACGGCTTTAGCTGACTGTAGTCAAATACAAAATCATATTAGAATCATCAAACGTGCAGGAGAGTGTGTACAGTATTTTCATGTTACTGTTGACACACATGCGACAGTCATGTGCCTCACTATATGATTGAAGAGGTGAAAAGGGTTCTCCTTAAATAGACAAAGCACAGCATTTCTACAGAGGATTTACATTAACCAAGTTACGCAGTTATGTTCCAATTAACCTCTTATCTTACTGTGTAGTTAATAACACAAAACCATGCCTAATAGCTAGGTTTAACCATGTAATTCAGGTTGTCCACCAATATTATGGTGTCATTATTGCGGTAAGGACTATAAATTCTGCTCTGAGTGTTACTATCTTGACTCAAACCCAAAAAAGTATTATGTCTGCCTACATCTTAAATATTTATGTTAGAATAGAACAAATTATAAAACACTCTCCTGAATAAGGTAGATGTCTTTAAGATTAACCATCTTGTTTTTTTTTTTTTTTCTTTACATCTGTGTATGTGGTCACATCAACCCTTGTGCTAACATGTATGAACCCAAAGCCTCATTCATTCCATCTCCTCTAATGCTATGTTATGTACCCGAAATAGGGATACATAGGCGCCTCCTGCGGTAAACGGCTCATTTAGAAAAACAAAGACTGCTGCAGAGCAGAATGAAGGACAAACAAAAGACAGACATATAGTGTTGTCTCTGTAGACAAAGTCTTCCCAACATGCAAGGTTGAACTCACTGTTGTGATGGATGCTGGGTACAAAAAAAGACCAAACTGCAACACAAGACAGAAGACACCACCAGGGAATTTCCCCTAAACACCCATGTGAATGCAAAAGCAACTCCCTGCAGTTAGTAAAGCCAGATGTCCCCGACCACAGGATTCTACAAGGATACAAAGCATGGAGATAAAGACGCTCACATTCAGCAACAATAGAGGGATTGTCTAAGTTGAGTCTCTGAAATGTCCTTTTTAGGTTGGGGTTAGGCTTTCTGCATTCACGCATTCTGTGTGTTAATCATCTGATTATTTTTCATAATGTGTCATACTAATTAGCTGGGTTGGACGAGATATTCAAAAAAGTAATTTAGAACAATTAATTTGTTCGTAATTTGTTCATTGAGTAATAATAATACTTCAGTTATGACTTTCTATGATGAGAAATTTCTTAATATAATTCCTTATATTAGTTTTGTGATATGTGCCATGAGACGGTCTGAGATGGTGCTAAAGCATCACATGAAGATGTATTTAAACAGCGCCTTAAATGAAAAGTTTGTTTCATCTCTTGCAGCTCAGTAAAAAGGATGTAGGCCAGCTTGACACTGATACACTGCATGTATCACTATTTACAAACGGACAACAAAGGGTGGTCACTGTTAAATGACTTGGTTCTTAGAATACAGTCTGCAGTATGGTAATGCACCAACATAAACACACACTGCCACCTATAACAAACCTAAAACTGACTGTTCTCATATGAGGACGCCAAGCCACATAAAGGTCAACGACAGTGGTGCACATCAGCAGCGGCCCTGTGAAGCCTGATCACAGGAGTCCAGGCAGGGGGTGTAAATACATGAGAAACTTAATGTGAGACAGAAAGAGAGCAGAGGTTACAGGGTTCAAAGCAAGGACAGGGAGGGTGGCAAAGACATGGGAATGTTGTTGCCGAGAGAGCCGGGGTCAATGAGTTCACTGTGCGCTGAACACGAGCTCCTCAGCCGGCGCTGACAGAAACATGCAAACAGGCTGCAGCAGGAACCGGGAGAGCGGAGGAAGCATCAGATGTGACGCGCTGGCTTGGACTGTCTACTCTTCTGACTCACCAAAACAAGAAGCCCCTCTCCTGAGCCAGACTCCTCCCTCGTCTTCAACTGGCTCCATTAAGAAAAGTCTTCCTGAGCCGGAGCACAGCCCGCGCACGCAGGCTGAGAGACAGGACAATTTTCTCCTTTTTCTTTCTACAACACACAATGTCTCTCTGTCTCACTTTTTAAGCACTCTCAATCTGTAAGTGAACACAAGATAGGAAATGAGTCATAAGAAGAGGACCCACCATCTGAGATGTAAAGTGCTTTTATCCTCAAACGTAGATCTTAGCGGGGGAAAACACTAACTAACCAAACTACATGTCTTGCCCACACTTGGCTGGGTTTGCTGATGATATGCAAATGCCTATGGTCTCTTATTAGGGCCCACAAAAGATCATGGATCGCATGACTGGGCCATGGGAGGAGGTATTCTCCTAGTCAGTCTGGGATAATCCTCGTCTGAGACAGATCTCACCTCGGCCCAAAGAGAACAAAAGACAAACCCCTGCCTCACTAGTTCAGGAGGTGCCCCTCTCACACACAATTACTCTGAAATGCTAGCCCGAGGCGGCCTGTGTTTTCGATCTTATAAAACGGATGGTTTTGGTCCTCAGTTCTGATTGGCCGAGCTGCCTCTGAGGCAGTCGTAAGGTGCCTGATAAATTTGTACCTGCGGCTGTGTAACAATTAATTCAAACATTAAAAGGGCCTTAAATAATCTGTGACCTTTACTGGCCACTATCGGCAACCAAGGAACTGCAAAAACATTAACAGCTCTCCTTCGGTTTATAGTGGCCTGTAATTGACATACAGTTAATAATAGTCACTTTTTCACATCACAGACAAGGTAGCTAGTTAGAGATTTAAGAGAAACATGTAGTTTAAACATGTAGTTTATTTTTAATTCGTGGCATGATTTTTTTTCTGTGCATTACAGTGATGTTAGAAATCCACTTTGCACCACACCTAACAACCTCTCAGCTTATCCACATCACTGTAAAGCGTGGACTCTTGTGGCCTATTGCTTAAGTAGCTTCAGCATAGTTCAGACTGCTTATAACCACTGATGCATCTCAGCTCCCCTAAAAATTTGTATTTTGCTCTCCAGCTGTGAGTAAATTATTTTAAGTAATATAGCTCTTTTCTTTGCTGCAGCGTCTAAGAGCGATGCTGGATCTAACACAAACCGCTGCTCTGCTGAGGACTACCTCAGTTGTACTGTCACACTGGTGCCAGGTCAGCTGGTGCAAGGACATCCAGCACAGGAAAGGTCTATTCTCCTCTGACACAAGCTATTTACAGTGTGCCTTCAGAAATGCCACATGTGGGCAGCACGCTGCAAATGCAATGCAGCAGAATCCAGTCATTTATCTTTGTCGACTGCTGCTGGGAGCCCAAATGCCCCCTGGCTCAAACAACCAAGGGTACCGCAGTGTTAACCCCAGTTACTAGGTTATGGATTCTCAACAGACAATCATCTACCGTCTCGCAACCAGCTCCACAGTACCGAATCACCTACGAGCAATACTATCTTCACAACCTGCTGACAAGAATGAAGATCTTATTGAGTAGGGGTTTAATTCATCTGGTATCTTCATTCTCTCAAGAAACAGACTCCTCCTACTGGACTTCAAAACAATCTAATTGACACAGCTGCTGTTCTTAGTTTAGTGAAGCATGAGGCTTGCAGTAACGGTCACAGGATAAGTAAACAAACAAGGCCCAGTCACAGGGACAGGTGCAGCCAGAGAGAGAGAGCTGCCTCCTTCTCAATGGTCCATGCGTTAACATGCAGCACTGGGCTCAACCACAGACAGAGGAGCCCCCAAGGGACTCACTGCTGGAGGCAAACCGCTGCTCAGATAGCTAATTATGTTTTATTTCAGTGCTGAGGGAGACAATGAGACAGCAGCAGTGTGTTTAAGCATTACTGCTTCTACACGCTGCCAGCGACTTCGTTGATGGGTTGCCCTTTTCTGACCGACTGTGGGCTATGCAAGATGCTCCGTTTGCATCTATTTAGTGTTGTCACGCACCTACAAAGTTTAATCCAAAAACATGAACATATGCATTTATAGATTTTAATATTTTCTTCCACAGTGACTTTATGTTGTATTATTTTTTTCTCACAGGACTGGTAACTGTATTTGGTGGTGTATTTGTATTTGGTCTGTGCTCTGTGTTTTTTTGTTTTTTTTAAGATTATATTTTGGCATTTCTGCTTTATTGGAGAGGTACAGTAGAGAGAGACAGGAAGGACAGGGCAGAGAGAGGGGATGGGGCTGGAATCCAACCCAGGCCGCTGCGCCCAATAGCATGTGCACTCTACACGGTGATCAACCGGCGTGCCCAAAGTCAGTGCTCTGTTGATGGCCAATGATCGCAAAAGCTGTTGATTAATTTTTGCTGACTAACAAGCTTGTTGACCATCCACACATCTGGATATGAAGCTTCTGTTGTCACTCTATAAGAAAAGAACTCCTGGTAAGAGGCAGATTGTATCGCTCGCTCTTCCTTTTAAGTGAAATGACTTAAAGTATGGGCATAAAAGGTTGCATAATGTAAGCTTCTATATCACCAGCTTCTAATTAAATGAAGACTAATCACTATACATTTTGAAGTACTACACATTGGTATTTGCTAAGGAAGTATTAATCTGTGATAATCAGTACATTTATTAGCTCTTAAAAGGTCCACTCTGTGAAATTAACGACTTTGCAACTTTGCATAGTGCACCTTTTTATTAAAATCTGGTGAGTGAACAGTTGACAATGTGTGATCTACTATGTGATCTATTGCCACTGTGCGGCCATGTTAGGTCAAACACTGTGGATCTTTATCTTGAGTTATGTTAGACATGTTAGAGGCCATAATATTCAAATGAGGACAAGAACAACATTTCTGTTGCTGATATTTGATCAAGACGGCTGATTACTCTACAGAGAAGCAGTTGACTGTCTTTTCTCAATAGCAGAATAAATTCAGAAAACACACACTGCTTGCAGAGATTACAGTACACGGACTAACCACTTCCTGATGCTTTCTTCCTGTACACCCCTCCCCTGTTTTTCTCCTCTGACCCAGGAAGAGCAAGCAGCACCTCGGTTTGCGTCGCAGGCCTGTGAAAAGGCAACTGTGGCTGCAGACGAAGAGCTTAACGTGGAGAGCATCCCACCTCTAATGGCAGGCATAATGCAGGATCCTTAATGAACACACTGAGCATCAAGCTGAGTGACCTACTTTTGCAGTGGCTTCAAAACGGCACCATGAAAAGGTGGAGAGCCATAGAGCTTCGTGCAGAGAGCCGAGTTTCAGATGAGCACTGAGCACCGAGTGAGTTCTCATTTTAGACACAGTGAGGTGCAACACTCAAAACGAAACAGCCAGTGCATGTGCACCCTAATGTGATATGTGGGGTTTGATAATATATGCATACATATTTCAAAACACTCCAACACACAGTGATCAGAAACTACCGTGTTCTTTTTTTAACTTAATCTTGAGAGTGACACGCGTTCTTTGCACAGCTTACAAGGTAAAAAGGCCAACTAGTTTTTACAGGATTGCTCTCTAATCTCAATTACTTCTGATTGTGTTTCTCTTTCCTCACACCGCACCTCTTTGCCTCAACCCTCCTCAACTCTCCCTCAGCACCCATGGCCTTTATGCTTTGCATAATGGATTTGAGGCCAGGTTCTTTGTGTGAACATAATATATAGGGGGATTATTATCCTGTGAAGGCTGGAGGACAATGCAGAAACCCACATGCCACACATTCCATAGACTCACACGTATGTAGACAGCGGACTGTACTCAGGCCTCAGCCCAGAGCCAACCAGCCAGTCAGCTGACTGCCTGCTCCCCTCCTTCCCTCAAGCCCTGCTCGCTCCTCTTTGAAAGCCCCTACCCCAAGCCTCCCTTTCTTCACGGGGTTACTTGAAGTTTTCAGTGGGCCTCTTAAGTTCGTGCCTCCCTTTTTAACCTTGTGATCCCAAGACAAATGGCTGGTAGTCATTCAGCCTTTTTTCTTGCTTCTTTTAGCCGTCTACTCTTTTCAGGCCCATATCCCTAAGCTGAGCTCAGAAACAAACAATTTAAAACCTCTTCCAGGGAGATGAATGTTAAAAATTTACCCCATACTCAAGTCTCCTTTCCACTTTGATTGAATATTGTCCATTCGTTTGAATAGATGAACAGAGACAAATACATTCTGTAATGCTTTTGCAGCACAGCAAAATGTCCAACAGGTCAAGAGGGATGAATACTTGTTGTAGGCCAATGAATACGTTATTGCTTACCATAGCACATTTACTAATGGCCTACAATAAATATTGTGGAAAATCTGTACCACCAAGTACCCTCTTCCAGTAGTATTTACCTGTCTACACACTGGTTTACTTTGAGTCACCACAGTACTTGTCCTTTCTTGCTCATCAACACTCACTAGAGATGTGAATCCTTGGTTTAATAACAATTCGGTTTGATTCATGATTCACCAGTTGGCAAATCGACCGCAGAATAGTTTTTCTTTGTTGGAATAATTCAGGTTGATTCAAGTTTGTAAACCACAGTTTGAGTCAAAAATTCAGCTTGATAACCAAAGTTTTATAGCCATTAATGTATATACAAAGATTCAGTAATGTACAGTAAGAATATATTTTTTCTTCTGAAATGCAAAAAACATTAACTTTAACATTATTTACTCGACAAAACACATTTTTTACCTAATAAGCTTATTGACAGCAATTTATAATATTCTGTACTAGATCTCTAGTACAGAATACTTTTTTTCTTTTTCCAGAATTGTGAATGAATTGATTCAAAACTTTTCAAATTTATTTGGGCCAAAGTCAGCAGGATTTATTCTATTTGTTTTATTTTAGCTGATCGATCCATCAACTGTTGAATCTGCAGAATTTATATCGATGCATCAATGCAATGAATAAACCGTTAAACCCAATCAATCTGAGCCAATCTGAGCTTCTTTAATGTATATGATGAGAAAGGCAAGTTGGATGAAAATCAGTGTAAGTAATGCTGGTGTTATAACAACACCACAAAAAATGACACACATGAGCACGGCTCAGGATGTTTTCTAATGAGCTGCACTCCACCTGGGTTAGAGAACAATTTGCATTTTGCAAATTTTGCAGTTTCACTAGCATGCAATCTCGTCAACTGTAACTCAATCTCGTGGGTTTTCTTCTACTGCAAATGGGGAGTATTCCTTGTGAGCAATTCGGGTCACCTTCAATTCAGTCAGTTTCAGTCTCTCACCTTGCTTTCACCACTTTTGTAGTCACCATAAAATATTAAAACACAATATTAAAACTATACATGCCCAAGTTCAAGCTTGTTCCTACCAGGGCAAAAAGTATTCAAACCGCACTGGCGCGCCTAGTAATTCACTGGAGCCTTTATTTACATGTAATAACTGCTTGGTTATATGCAAGGAAGAAGAGATTTTGTGTTATGTCATATTCAACTTAGACATCGACATCAACATTGAAGTCGACTAGCCTACACAAGCCATAAACGTAGCTGTAGAAAACAAGTTTACAGTAAACACAGCATTAGGCTAATGATGTGTTGTGTCGTTTAAATATGTATTCTTCCATGTTACAAAATATATATATATATTACTAGCTGCACTTAGCCGACTCCTGCTTTGTTTCCTGCACTGGTCATGAGCAGACGTCAGGTGTCAGACAGCGGGCCAGCAGCGGGAGGGTGATCACTCCCTGCTGCAGGCTACTGACTTGTACTGTCAGGTGGGTAAGATCCTAAATCCTTTAACAGGGCCCTCATTACCCCTCTGCTAGCTCATTACGCTAAGAGCCAAGATAAACTACTTCACTACTGATTGCAAGTGAACACACCACTTCAAATTGCTTTGATCTCACACTACAGGCAGCCGGCAGCTTTGACTATAAAAAGCACTGCTGCAGAAGTCACCACACCAGCTTGTATCTCTCTTACAGTGCAAAACAACTGATCTGGCTTACCACTGGCTCTTATGCACACCATAAAATCAAATAAAAAACAAGTTCAAGAAACTACAACTACTCAATCAGTTCTTATAATTTAGGCCTACAGTTCAGATAAATATTCAGGTTTTTTGCCATGTCTATATTTTCCCTTATTTGGATTTTGTACATTGTATATTTTCAATTCCTACTTTTTTCTCTTTAACCTTGTCTAGCAGGTGCACCTGCACATACACATACACATATATCTATAAATGTTCCCCACTGCCCAGAATCAGGGTGCCAGTTAAACTCAGGGGTGCTTCTTCTTCCTGTGTGTAATTTAAGGTCACAGTTCACTGAGAAAAACACTGTGTTCCAGTAAGTAGTAAAGTACCCTGCATGCTGTACACTCCAACACACTGTCCCACCAACATCCCAGGGGAACCAGACCCTCTAGTTGCCGAGGGCTTTCTCTGGTGGGGAAAGCGTCTTGAACACCAAACTGCAGCACGCTCTCTGGAAGGAAATAAAGAAACCACGGCAGGAGGAAGACAGGAAGCACGAGCGGCAGCAGCAGCCCTCGCTCACCCTCCCGTCCGCCCGCCACCAGGACTCTAGGTGGAGTCATATTATCACAGAGGTTCAAACAAAACGCCCTCCACCCACCACAGGGTCTCTGCCTTATCATTATCAGTCGTTACAGTGGGGCACGCTCAAGCAGGTGGAGTCTAAAATCAACAGCTAGATATGATACATAACACGCTGTAGTGATTTCTTTTCCACAGTGCAGAAAAGTTATAAAACAACTGGACATAGAGACAGATGCAAAGACTAGAGGCCATCCTGCACTGGGCCGTGCGCGTCTGCCCTGTTGGTCCCTCCTCTTTTTCCAGCCCTGACCCTTGTGTTTTGCAAGGCGGGGACGTTAACACATGGCACTGTTTTCCATCCAGCCGGCAGGAAATGCATCATAGTTCATTGTGGGGGACTGCCGTGTTTTTTTAACAGGAAAGTGTAAAAATAACTATTAGCCAGCGGTTCCAAGGCCCGGCAGGAATGTCAAAAACGATATTTGGGAATCCACAACACAGGGCTCGGGCTTTCTCAACAATGTTGAGTTTGAAGCGCTTATGTGTTGATTTTTTGTTGACGATATACAGGTTAAGCTATCGTTTTGAAGGATATTTTTACACGGTATTTCTGCTTTATTGGATAGCACATAGCAGACGGGAAAAAATAGACAAAACAGGCAACAGAGGTCATCAGCTGGGTTGCAACCCATTATGGTGCAATTTCATGGCATGCGGCTGAGCCCACCAACCCACCAAAACACCCCAAAGCTGTAGTATCTCACTGTCATTTGGGAGAACTACAGCAGAGTGCAGAGTTGAGCATCTGCCTGCTTTCTCGCTGACATCTGAGTTAGATTTGTGTGTTAAGCACTGATCAAAATGATAGCAACAGCAATTTTATATCAAATTCAACAATACAGGATGAGGACAAGATGGGGACCCGGGTTCAAGTACCCATGACGGAGGTGGACCCTGACTTTTGACCTTCTTGAGGAAATGGCCTCTCAGCTAAAGGACTCTCAGCTAAAAATTTGGGGGTTAGAATGTTTCCTTAACAAAATGAGCAATCAATGAATATCTACAAGAGCCGAGCAGGCTGTGGCTGATGGCTGGAAAAGCTGGTTTGAAAATTTTAGGATCATGAGGGGTTTAAAAAAGTTGATTCCCAGTTTGGCAGGAGGTCAGGGAGGTTACATGCAGGATCACATGACCCCCCCAACACTCCATGTCCCCAAGCTACACAGGAGTCACAGGATGGGATGGTTTTTATGTCCAGTTTTCATGCATGTCCGATAGTACTGAAGATGGATTAGGTCAGTTTCAGTCTTCTGCTCCAACAGAAATGCCCTGGAAAGTGTTCAACATATCATCAGAGCCCAAAACCTTAAGTGGCACTAACATCACCTCACGATCACTGCTCTTTATAGTTAGACTGATGAAACTGTTTCCTTTTTAAAACTGACTGACTGCACTAAGAGGACTGACAGCATGTGATAACTAAAGCTGTTAAAAATGTACTTCAAAGACGTAAAAGATCTAAAATTGACTTATTTGGAAAACTTTTTGGCAACCAGACAGGCAGTTTTTAGTTAGGATGGGATTTATAAGTCAGAAGGTATGCTGAATACAAGTTAAGTTATACATTCAAAAACATATAGGCTATTCAAAAATTCCCATGTAATGTAAAATATTATTCAAAAAACTGCATGAACTAGCTGCTTTGGCACAATCCCAGTAATCTTGGTGCTGGGTGAGATTGGCCTAGAATGTAAAATGGCCACAGCACTCCAAACCCCCCAAATTCCTCTTGACCAAACACAAACACCTTCAGCAAAAAGCCCTGAGAGAGAGCAGAAAAGGAAGTGATAGGATAAAGAGCAACAATCCCTTTCTCCAAGCTGTGGCATCCGCTGAGGAAACTCTAGAAGACAGGGACACAAAGATATGAGCGCACAGCTCAGGAATGGAGGATGTTTGACGTTGTTTCCAGCATCCCCCTTCCCCTCCTACCCGCACTCCCCAACACTGATTGAGCTGTTTGTGTCGCCTCCTGTTATTGTCAAGGGAACTCAGAACATTTTACTCAGTGCTGCTACCCCAGCAAAAAATATGTACGCATTCCCACCATCCAGTGCACCTATATTTGAGAAAAAAAAGGAAGCCTTGGTTGAGGAATAGCAGACAGACTAAGAAAAGGAGGAAAGGGAGGTTTAATAGGGAGGGTGCTTTTTTTTTTATAATTCGTAACACAGGCTCTGATCAAGCTTTTTACATGTGGGTGTTTAACAATGGCAATTTAATTGAGGGTCACAAAGGCATTTCCTGTCATAGCTTAAAAATTAAATCCCACAGGAATGGAAGGGTTATTTGGAGGGCTGCCAAACTTTAAGATTCTGAAATATAGACGTCTAAAAGGGCTTAGATTGTACCAGAGCACCCATGTTTTTAACTTGCCATCAGTCCGCTTTGACTCTGTTGCTTTTGTCTTCCTTTAATTGCTATCTGTCATGGCCATGTAATTACTATACCTACTTACCTTATCTTGAATGCACCTGCTGTAGCATATATTTGTAAATATAAAGAATATTGAGGATTTACTACATGTCTGTGAAGGCAATGATATTTTTGCATCTTGTCAGAATGGAGAATCTTGTTCTAATTAACAATAGACAAGAGTTCATCTGGGTTGTTTCAAGCTGATAAAGTATGGAGCAAGTTTACAGCTTTAGTCAATGAAATAGCTGCTTCTCTGCAGCTGTTTGTTTCCTCATCGACGCAGCAGAGGAGAACGTGCTACTGTGGGCGGAGGAAATCACACCAAGGCTGCAAAGTGACTGAGGTCTCAGTGTTCAGCAACCCATCTGCTGAACATTTGTGGTGTTACCTTCTCGGACACCATAGAAACATGTTCTTCTGACATTTTCACACTAAGAAATATGTCAGAGCTCCATGATGGAGTCAGTTTTGTTCCATGTGTGGGTCCTTGACAAGAGTAAAGCACTGATACTTGGACTTCAGTAGAGGTGAAAGGCTGCCTGGCTTTGTTTTACACACCTTGTATCTATATGCTCTTCAATGAACTTCCTAGCAAAAAAAAAAAAAAGCACTCTCTCGGGCAAGCAGTGTGTCTCTGCAAGCTGTTAATGATGCATTAGAAAGAGAATGGGATAGATTAGGTCTAGAAATGACAGAGAAAAAAGGCCATAAACTGTAAGTGAAAGTCACCAGTGCCTCTTCATTGCTGTTGGCAATGAGAACAAACCCAAAGATTAAACAACTGCGTTCCTTCAAGCTAAGGCAAGAACAAGTTGGACCAGGCTGAGCAAGCGTTGGGACTACCATTAACATTAGCAAAAACATTCAAAATGCTTGCTAAAAGTAGGAATTAAAAGGGGAATGCAGGACCTTTGTGATTGAGAGATTACAATTGGACTTGAAATAGGTGATCTTAAGGGGGAAATGCATTTAACATTTATTTATTTAGAGAAAGTAGACTGAGCATGCATCATCCTGATTCACATTCATACAGTTACACACAATCACAGCTGGGAGCCCTGAGCAGCTCCACTGGAACCACTGCCTTGCTGAGAGGCATTTGGGCAGGACCTACTGATTGGAGGGGAGTGTGTCATGCCTTCACTTTCCCAACCCACATTGATGTAATCTACATGGGAATAAGAATAAAATCAAAAAGAAACTGTCCTCTCCTAAAATACAAAAATGCTACAGCAGAGGATGGAACCAGCTTTAACATATAAGAGACCCTTTGTTATACTATAGCAGAGCAAAAACAAAACTTTATACAGCTGCGTTTTTTCATTCAAAACACAGCATAGGAACCATGCATACAGTTGTAGAGACTAAGAGGGGGTAAGGGTGGGGAGGTGGGGGTATTCTATAAAAATAAAAAGAAAGTTAAGGCACTTTTTCATCCAAATTTGACCCAGGGTTTTCACTTTTTGGCTGTTCCCCTTTCAGTATGTTTATAGTTTTAAAAAAAAAAATTGTTTTATTTTATTATCTGACAGAGTTCAACAAAAGCTTTCTGATTATGTACAATTTTCTGTAATGTCACTTAAATCCCTTTGATCTCAATTAGGCTACTCTAAAACTTGCCAGTTACCTCAGGGTCGTCCTATAAAAGATGAATGGATGCTTACGTGCACAAGCACACACAGAGAGAGACGTGGGCACACAGAGAGCCACTCACCTTCCAGCCCGCGGAACTG
>OMKZ01000500.1:7033-18084 GCA_900302535.1 Neoniphon sammara
GACACATGTATTTCAGTTCTTTTATGTTCACAACATTCACTCAACACAGTTCACCCCTGCATGTGTATATGCAAGCCTCACCTACTTGGTTCTCTAACAGGACCCGTCGGTCTGAGCCATCCAAGGCCGCAGTCTCCACCAGCCCTCTCCTCCGGTCGCACCAGAACAGACGGTCCTCGGTGAAGTCGATGGTCAGGCCACTGGGTGACACCAGGTTGGTGCTTGCAATTACTACACGGTCTTTGCCTTCCAAAGAAGCACTTTCCACCATGGGTTGTGCACCTATGTCAGTCCAGAACAACTTCCTCAAAAAGTAGAAAAAAATGTAGAGTAAATAAGCAGTTCTTTAAAAACATTAAGGTGGTAGTACGCAAAATTTTTATTCTTGTCAGCCTTAATCATGGAGTGAGGAGAAGTATCACATCCCTCCCTAATTGAGATGCAGTACATCTGTGCTTTTTCCCAGATGACATTGTGGTGTTGGGTATGGTCCCTGGTGGGAAGTCTTATCCTTAAGACACTTTACAGGAAGTAATGAATCAAAACTTCTGAGAGAAAAACAAAACTGTCTCCTCATCAGTAGCGAGTGAGCACTCTGCTGAAAATCTGAAAGCTGGAGTCACCAACATCAGCTATTTTGCCTCTCTCATGTCGTTGATATAAGGCATCACAGACGGGGTTGGTAAACATGAGCATGCTGTGTGCAGTTTACTGACGTCTGGGTTTTGAAGTTTGTGAGATTCACTTATCTCTCTGCCATTTGGGGCTGACAGTGTGCAGAGTTGCCGGGTGTAGCTTTAAAATATTGAAATATTAAATATGAAAAACAATAAACATTTTTCTTTCAGTGCTGTTATTCTTGAAACAAGCATAGGCAGCCATACTTACTTTGCCAGAGGATGAACTGTGATTCCTCTTGGTTTCTGCAGCCCTTTGCTTACAATAGTTTCTCTGTTTAATCCATCTAACGCGCTGCTGTCAACAGTTGACTGGCTGGAGGACAAAAGTATTTATAGGCACAAAAAAAAAAGAAAAAACATGAGATTCAGTTCCTTGCAAATAACATAACATATACTTTAATATAAAGGCCTCACCTCAACTGTTTGGGAATCCAATAAGAATAAAATTGTTGATACTGTATGACAGGTTGAAACCAGAATCTGTCATGCTTCACTTACAAAAACCTACAAGACATGTATGAATTTTACACAACTCTTAATATGTCTGCTTAAATGTTCAGTAGAATCCAAAGGGTTTGTTCAAGAATACAACCAAGTCTGACAGGATCCTGTTGTAGTTTGGGAAAACAACAAAACAAAACAAAAAATAAAACCCTATAAACTTCTGACAGGATTTTACTGTGAAAAGGCCTTTCGTGGACTCTCAGTAACCATAACCTGCAGGCTCATTCTATGATGAAATAACGGGTAATGACTGAGAGGTAGTAGGTTTTTGTGCAGTATTATCACAGGTATTGTTACAATTGACCCAATGCAAAGTGGAGGCATCATCTGCAGTACCTGCTTTATAAGAAATTAGCATCAGTTAATTGGCCAGACTCAGTTTAGAAAAGCAATTGCCATTAACAAATGCTTACAAAGAAAATGGTTTCTCATAGCACTTACTTAAATGTCCTTTGGTTTTACATAAAAAAAGTTGCCCCAAATGTAACCCATAGTACTGAATTTGAACTACTGGAACTGGGATTGGTACCAAAAAACTATTAAACAATACTCAGCACTTTCTCTGTGGATACACCACACACCTTTTATCTGTCCAGTACATCCTGCGGTTGACCCAGTCAACAGCCAGTCCCTCTGGAGAGTCCAAACCCTCAGAAACTAGAACGTCTCTGGAGCCACCATTCAAATCAACACGTTCAATTGTCTTCAGGGTTGTGCTAGCAAAGTATACCTTTAAAATGTGCATAAAAACACCAAGAAAGACGAATACATTAGTGTATAGCATAGCCAAACCTGTAAAAATGTATCACTTTACACATCAAAATAAATGCTGATAATTCAATATATTTTCTGGACTTGGGGCAGCCCTTTTTGAGAACATCATTCTATTTCTATTTTTCATTATAGGTACAGAATCAATACTGTATATTTACAAACTTCACTGCTATGTTTGTACTACACAATATTATTGAACCTAGAGGTTGTGAAATAGCAGTGCCTGTCCACTAGGTGTCACTAGATGTCAAAGCAAGGAAACTAAATTCTGTGATTCTGTAGGACTCAGTATGATGGCAAAAGACTGCTGTTAATCGGAACATAATAAGAATAAAGTGCATATACTAGTGCCTATACAAATAAAATCCATTTGGAGTACCTGTAAAATATGAGTAGTTTATTGAAATAGGTTTCCCCCTTACTTTGTTTTGGACTGGGTCATAGTCCAAAGCTATGATGGTTCCTCTGGGCTCCTCTACAAGGGTTTGGTCACCAGTGCCATCCAGATTAACCCGTCGTATGTCGACGAAATTGGCAACTAGCAGATAAGGTGGTGGTCCTGGAGAATAATGTGTCATGATCAGGGATGTAGTGCAGGGTAAACACCTAAACTTAATTCACCAGCCTTGTAATTTGCAGAATAGAATTAACCTGTGTTTTTTTTGTGCCTGACATAAATCTTTGTGGCATATGGCATGAGTTGTATGATGATGTTTTTTAAGGAAGAAAAGCTAAATCATGGCTTTTCTGCAAAATATATTCATGTTTTGTTTTTGTTTGTATTGTTGCTAGTCTGCATACAGTGCTCACCAACTGAATTCATATCGTTCCTACCTATGTGTTTTGTTTTTTATTGTTGTTGTTTCCACTGCATCACTGTTCATAATGTTAGCACATAACTACACAATGTTGTGCATGTATGTTGAGGAGGAAGCCAAAGATTTGACTCCATGCGTATTGTACGCACAAGTACTCATGTTGGGCTGTCTGTCTGGGCCTATCCTTCTTTGCTATCCGCTTTGCTGTAGTATGACTCACCAGTGGCAATGCAGTGCCTGCCATCTTTGTGGAGCAGATAGCCAGGCAGACAGCCACACTGCCATCTACCAGGACTGACAGTAGTACAGAGCTGACTGCAACTCCCTCTGTCTGCAGATGAGCAGCCTGCAGCAGCAAAACAGTGTTAGATGCACACAGTCTTCTTATACAGGCTTCGTTTTCTAACACTGACTCAGCCCCACACATTGATATGATCTCATTTGGTTGCTGTTTACCAAGCCAGCACTCATTCATTGACTCAATACATCATTTTGTAACACTGACGAAGAACTGGTAATAGTGACGTTGACTCATTTCAATTGTAATTTTAATCACATTGATATATTTTACAACTGGTAACAATGTCAATCTGGATTGTTTGACACTGACTAACTTTACCTCCACTGTATAATACTCCTGTACGGTATGTTGATCATATGTTTTTAATACTTCACATGAGTCCACTTTTATGTACACTTATCGACACTTAGTACACTTTATTATTTACAGTGATGGCGGGGAATAAGCTGCTTGAGAAGTGGTTGCAAGGGGGAACGCCAGTTACATATGCATGCTTTGCACATTGACACTAAAGGGAGCCGCCCAGTGCTACCTTGGTCTCACCTCATTGGTCACTGAATAACTCAAGCTCGAACAAAGATGTTCTAGCTCTAGATGTTCTAGGTGCCAAAACTGTAGATAATCCAGACTCTTCAGAATAGAAATTTTAAGAAAAATACAATCTACCCTCATTCGTCACCAGTGTTGTGCTGTTACGGCTGGGTGTGGCATCACTTAAATGACCATCATCACTTGACCAGTAATGCAAAGCGAACTGGAAAGTACACTGCTGTGCTGCCAGTGTTGATCAGTGTTGGCTTTTGGTTCATGTGGCCTCAGTTGGACGGCCTTAATCCAGGTCTTAATTACTGGACATTTGGACAACTTTAGCTACAGATAATAGCCATTATTTTTGTACAGTGTATTTTATCAAAGTGGCAAAAAAAGCATGCACTCTTGTAGCCAATGAGCGATCAATCATCTTAACTTCATTTATTCAATTATTTTTGTTTGGATTTCTGGAATGTTCATAGTGTAAGAAATCTAAACCCACATAAGTGGAGGGAAACCATGCTCGACCTCTAACCTTGGCAGTTTGTACTGTGCTCTGCCTATTGAGCTTCACAATACAGAACATACAGTAGCAGCCTTCATAATGTCTGTATAGCAGTGCAGTTTTCTGTGCAATATATCAGTGCTGTCAGACAAAAATAATGCAGCTGTAAAATTTTGTTTTTTTCAGGGATTAACAGTTTAACACATGCTTAGTGTATTAAAAAGAAAAGAAAAAAAACTTACAAATGACACAAATCTACATCTCAAAAAAACAGTTCTTCCACAACAACTAAGATATTTTGTTATTATGAAATTACATCATCATAATTATGGACCTGAGGTACATTTTAGCATAAAGAGATGCTTCACAATACAACCAAGCACATACCAGTACAGGCCTGTCCATCCTCCCGTAGTATGGATCCCTCAGGACAGACACAGACAGCACCCTCTTCTGTGGCCAGGCATCCATGGCCACAGTTAGTTATATTGCTTTCACATGGTATGATCTCTGTTAAGGGAAAGGAAATTAGCATGTTGAAAGGGAAATTTGAATGTATAAATTTTGAAATCTTGCATTGTGAATGTGAAACAGAAAGAAAACATGACAAATTGAAGTGAATTTAATTTAGCTGATGGAAGCAAATTAATGAGTCTAGGACCTGCAAAGCCAAAGAGTCGAAGAGTGTAATATTACACAGCTGTTCAATAAACATTTGTCTTCTCGTCACACACCTCCTCTATTAATGTCTGTGAGGACGCTTTCTGTAACTTAACTGCCATATTAACAAGATCAAAGTAATGTCACATGGACACGTTCAAGAATATGTCCAGGTTATTTTCAGCCCAACAAGGTAGTAGCTGTGAAGAAAACCAGATGGTCAAAGGACAGCAACCTTCTTAACCCCTGCTCTGTTAAAATCCCTTTATGAAGTCAGCCCTAATCCTGTCCAAATAGGTGAAAGTGTGATGAGAATGCAGTCAGACACCCTCAGAGTGAATGTTTGCTCACCGCAGCACTGTACCTGTGAATATGGGCTAAGTTCAGGGGCAGGCTCTGTGGCTATGATTCTGATGTGAAGTAATTACCTGTGGCTGTGGCTTGGGCCCTGGCACTCACACTTTTGGTTGTTTGTAGCATATAATAGCCTGTAGGAGTTAAGCTTATTTTACTGTTGCACTCATTGTAAGACGCTCTGCATAAGACCATCAGCTGAATTCCTTCACTGACCAGCCTGTTGTCTTGGCTGCACATTTGTTTCCCTCTGGACCTCTGCAAAGGTTGTCTGCTAACCAGCTTAGACAGACAAAGCTGCTGAGCAAATACATTCACTATTGCAAATGTCACCTCGTCATCTAATCTCATTGTGTGTGTAGTGAACCTTTCCTGTTCTCTTGGCCTCCTGAGCATGGCTGTGAGATTAGAAGAGAATAGATTAGAATGCAGCCACAATGTTCTATTTTGCAGTTAATCACTGTGTAAACATTATGATATCTGTTAAAGGGAAAAATATATAAATAATAGAATAACCTGAGGTCAGATGGGTCTTATATTAGCAACAATATCCTTGAAAAGCTAAATTCTTCTTGCCAATTTATGCAACTAAATAAAAATTTGCTATACATTGCCCCATAAGGGGTATATAGCCTACGTATTTTTCTTGCAAATGAAAAAAATTGCACATTGTTTTCTCAGATATCTGATTACTAAAAAAGAATCCATTGTTACCATTGCAGACAACAGACCTGCATTATTGGAGAGAGGAATGACCAGAAACAGACTGAGATGGAAAAACGATGTAAGTTGGTTAGTAAAATAACTGATTAGGCTTCGACCGATATGGGCTCTAAAAATTGGTACAGTGTATCATTGTGAAGCTGCCGATAGCCTATATTTTGTGCATGCATTCAATAGCTTCTTTTGTCATTACTGTTCCATAAAATAAATATTAAGTATTTTCCTAAGGTGTTTATTGTTGGTAGAATGAAAAAGCATTTAGACCATGGGAAACTAAAATTCCCCACTGAAATCCCAGATACTACTACTTTTATTACTTACTATTACCACTGGCCTACTACCACTAGTTTCAAATTAGAAAAAATTGAACTTCTAAAGAAGATTGAAGAACTCCTGAAAGTAAATAAATTGCTACACAAGTCATTAAATAATTAAGTATAAGTCAGTAAGTATAAGTAAGAAAATGAGTAAATTCAAGTCACTAATTCAATAAGTCACTAAGTAATGGCGGCTTCATGCTGCGAATAAAGCAACCACCAGGATGCAAGATAACCACTGTTTATCCATGTGTTGGCAGTTTTCAAACTAGCGTAAAAAATTGTATTGTCAAGATAAAAATCTGAAAAATTGCAAACTTTCCATTAGGTCATACTTGATAGATAGAATTCTGAATTTTTGCATTGTGTCATCTATGAAGACAGCAAGCAGCAATTTTCATGCAATTTGACTAGGAGGACTAATTATTTTTATTGTTTTCAATAAAAACCTGCTGGTGGACTTCATAATTAAACATAGGCACAAGGGCACAAAAGCATTCATGCATACTGCCAAAAGCTTATATCAATATCCGTTCAAGTTAAGGGTTTCCCTTAGATATTCAGTGTATTATTAATCAATTAAATTAAAGTAAATACATAATTAAACTGCATAAAATTTGAATGGATGACACTGACTGGAGGCTATGCAATATTTAATAAAAAGCCAATATTGCCAAACTCATATGCACGGAGACCCCCTGGGGTCAGCTGAGAGGTAGAAAAGATCCATGTGTAAATCTGTAGTCTCGATTTAGAAATCTGTGGGCACGGTTTACAAACTGTGCCCTCGGATTCATAATCCATGCCCTCGAATTAGGAATCCGTGTGAATGGATTTGTAAACCGTGCCATCGGATTTGCAATCCATGTAGAAAGCACGGTTTGCAAATCTGTGAGCACGGATTCCTATTTCGAGGACACAATTTACAAATCCGCAGGCATGGATTCGTAAATCGAGGGCATGGATTATGACTCCTAGAGCACGCTTTATAAACAGTGCACGCAGATTTCTAAACCGAGAGTACAAATTTACACATGGATCTTTTATTTTCTCAGCTCCATACATATGGTCTAAAACTCAAACATACACACAAATTTTTTTTAAAAAACCTGGTGTCACTGCTTCCATATGCCTTATCCAACCTTTTGGTCTCAACCCTTTCTCGGCCCTTTGGAGTGTCACAAAGAGTCTGTGTTTTGACCCACGTTACCTAACAGAGATTTGGCAGCTCACATATGGGTAGTCTGTCTGGTGTCCTCTGACCCAGCCGTTTTATTGGCTCTGTGGGGTCAAACTGGGGGACAAACACCACCTTTCATAGCAGCTATTAAAAGGAGATGATCTAATCTACAATGAGCACTACATAATACTGACAAAAAATATTTATTAATTGTATTAAAAAGATATCTAAAAAGATGTATTCCTATATTTCCCTTGATATTAATAAAATATCTAACTATCTATCTATGGAGATGATGAAATACTAAAGCATAAGTGTTGCTCCTTTTTGAATAAAACCTAAGATTTTTCTCTTACATGCAACTTAATTTGCTGGCTGTGGATTTTGTGCTGCATTTCAGAAACAGTGTGAAAAGCTGTCTGAAAAAACTTTAATTCTAAGAAAAGGCCCCCTGAAAAGCGCAACTCTCAATGTTGCAATATCAGCATTTTTTCAATTTAATATCTCAAACTGCTCTTCATACAGTAGGCCATAAAGGTAAACAAATACAGGATATCATAACTCATTTAGGCATGAATGCATCGATGCAAAGCCACCATACAAGCATCCCCTAGAAGTTTAATCAGTTTGATCTGTTGTTGATCTGTTGATCTGTCCTTAGAGCACACTATAAATTAAGATATATAAAAGATTGTTCTTTAGTTGTCTTAAACAGACTGTATATAAATGCATAGTTAGCTACTAGTGCTAATTGGCTATTAGTTTTTTTGCTATACCACTTACTATCTCAACTTAGCTTCATCTCAGATTTTTGCTAACTTGTTTTATTTAGTGATAATGCATAAATTGTTCTTACACAATGAAACCAGTACGAAATCAAAGCCAGGAATTTTTAAGCAAATAAAATTAATTAAATGTACTTAGTAAGGTAAGTAGATTTAAGAGAGATATGTCCAGTATACCTTGGCAGGTTTTCCTGTCTGGCAGGAGGGCATAACCTTTGGGGCAGGTGCAGAAATAGGAGCCTGGGAGGTTTTCACAACCAAGAGAGCAGCCGTGGTTCCAAAGGGCACATTCATTTACATCTATTGCAAACACAGAAAAACATGATGAAGCATAAAATTGCATTTACATTTTGCAGTACACTTCCTAGGGATCACTGGTCAATCAGTATTGTGACATCTTTTTATTCTTGGATGCTTTGTGAATTTGGGTTGCTGCAGGTGGTACCCTTTCTTTGTTCAACCATGGTAGCTGTCCATGCTCATTCATTTATGCAAAGCGTTAATTATTATTATTCAACTGTAATGCTAGCAAGACCTTTTCAGGTTCATTTATTTGCTGTACACAGTGCCCTAGCAGGATAAAAACCTATGACATTTCAGCTTACCTCAGATAATAAATATAATTAGTTTAATGACATATATACCTACCTTCACAATAATTGCCATGCTTACTGAGGGCAAAGCCTTGACTGCACTGGCAAATCCCCTGCTCATCTGGACTGGAGCACACATTCATACAGTTACCAGTCTGTTCCTCACAACCTGTATGCAAAGTTGTAAACATATTACAAAAGAGGTGCAGGAGAATCTCAATTAAAATAGAGCTGGATGTAAATAATTAAGTGCGGAGGCACTACAGAGCTAGTATAAAAACAGGAGATGCTTAAAAGTCAGACATAGTTTAACTGTAACCTGGGAGTGGTGATACGGAGTCTGCCAGTGGCTGGTTTAAGGGATGCATCACCCTGATATCAACTGGGGGTTTTGTCATTCGTTTTTTGTTGACATTCACTGGCTCTCCACCTGTGTACTTGCTGACTCGTTTTATAGCCCATGATGCAGCATCAGTGTAATATAAGTGCTCCAGAAAAACTGATATCCCCAAAGTCTGAGACCTGACAGGGAGAAACAAAAACAATAAAACATAGATCAAACTTAAAATAATCTTTGAATGAAATCAAGGAGATAGCTCTTGTTCATTGATGTAATGAACAAGAAGTTCTCACTTAATCCAAAAAGCTCTAGACCCAACATTCTGATTTTCAAATAATATGTGCAAAGGTTATTAGCATTTGGTTGCAATTTGTTACATAGTGTAAGTTAATTGGACTGAAAACTATTTCTTTGAAAATATATTTTGTCCCCTGCACAGGACACAGAACCACCGTTGGATGGCTTTGATTGTGCTGTGTGAGATTTTTACCTCTACCACTGAATTTGTTGGAAGGTTATGTTTTCACCTGTTTTTGGTTAGCAAGGGCCAGGGATCAGTTTATCGGATTTTGGTGGTGATCAGGGGATTCCCACCATTAGATGATATTTTTAGCCATTATTGTTATGCTACGTTCATGTGCTAGTGGGTAAAGTTGAACTTCCTCATCTTCCAATTTGGGTGCTAAGTAGCGTTTTAACTTTTTTTGTCAGACAATCAAGTTTGAAAAACAAATAATAAACTTTGGAAGTTGTAGAGTTGTTCAGCATTGGTGGAGGTTTGTTCTATATTGAGTGTATTATATTTATCCTAGTTTCTTTTCAGTCAAATCAACTAATAACAGTGATAAAAGGATGGATAACTAACAGAAATACAATATCAACAAATGACCAATGCCCCCTCCAACCTCTCAAAAACCAGACCACGGAGAGAAAGGCTTTTTGGATGGACTTTTATAAAGAAATTCATGAATGATTCAGAAAGGCCTCTTAAAATGGAGGCTCTAAAAGCTGATGCGTGTCCCACCAAAGTCAGAATTTAAGAGCAGTGGAGCCATTTGTATTTGAACTCATGATTTTGATGTGTAGTTGTGTTTTTTATGATGCACTCACCGAAGTGGCTGATTAATGGTGTTTATGACATTCCCATTGTAATCACAAGAACCAATGGTGCTTTCTCCCTCCAGACCAAACTGAACCCAGAAGAGTCTCTTTTCCATCCAGTCAATCGACAGTGCTTTCAGTTGCTCTGCTGTCTTAATCAGTGTGGTTTTTTTGTGCCCTGCCGCATCACACTGCTGGATACTTGGAGTCATCCCACCAGACAACCAAAATAGAAACCTGCAATGTAGTTATACTGGGACTGAGAGAGGGGCTTTGAAATGAAGTGTTCGTTTCCAGAATGGTACCATTTTGGGGAGGGAAAAAAAGGTCTCTTCTAGCTCATAATTTTATAAAAGGTATTTTATTTTCAGTTGACATTTATTTAACCTGGTGGTGCAGTTGATTTTCATTCTTTTTTTCAAGAGTTTGCAGAGAAAATATAGCAACATGACAACAGTTAACACAAACAGCCCACAACAGGGTACATAAACAAAAATAAAGACTGTAAGTACGAAGTACAAATTTACTATATGGCAACTATGAGAAATGTCCAGTAGCAGACCAGCAGGATTATGGTTTAGGGTTATGGAGTTTGACAAAGAATGGATTACCTGTTGCTGGGGTCAACAGCTATACAGCTTGGTTGGGTCAGCCGTCTTAAAAGAGTATGCTCATTTTTCCCATTTGTATCCATTCTCTTGATTGTGCCCTTTCCTTCACTGGTCCAGTAGACACTGTTCCAAATCCAGTCAACTGCAAGGCCTGAGATACTTTTCTCAGATGAGTACAGTTTCTAGAACATGTTTTCAAATAAAAAGATTATTTAAACCCCATAACAAATCCACACACCCAAACATTCAGCTTCTAACATCAGCCATTCTGAAT
>OMKZ01000507.1:5231-48343 GCA_900302535.1 Neoniphon sammara
TGGTTTAAAAAAAAATTTTTTTTTTTTTTTTTTTTTTTTTTTTTAGTTCAGGTTTGTAAACCATGATTCAATACCAACAATTTGATTCAGTTCCTTCACACGTGCAAGAATTCTTCTCCTGAAATGTGAAAAAACAACAGAATCACAACCAAACTACATAAACATTTATTCTAAAAAAAATAAATAAATAAAAAAAAATAATTGAAAAAAAACAGTCATAATTCATAGTATTCTCTTAGATGACCTCGACTTTAGGTCTTTCTCTTGTTTTAAGAATCGCAAATGATTCGATTAAAAACAATTCAGGCCAGTTTTAGAGCGATTCATTCTATTCACTAACCCTTTCAGCAGATTGATGCAGTTGAATCAACAGAATCTATAATCGATGCATGCAATGCAACGAATGAATCATTAAACCCCTAGCACGCACCGACAACCTTGAGCAAGTCAGTGGCTGCAAAAAACAAAAGCTGTCAGTTGTTTTCATACCACAGTAACACATTTAATACAGGAATAAGCCAGCCTTAACTGAGTCTCTCATGATCAGCATATGAGCTTAACTGGGTTAATCTGATGGTGTTATGGCATTTACTGTTATGCCCTTATATATATGTTGACCTAAAACTGGGAAACTGAAGGAAACGCTCTATGCATGTAAATATAGCCATGGTTTATAATCACTGGCCTCCATCATAACCTCCTCATCCTCATATTGGCTGATTAGTCTCTTACTTCCTCCTCCTCACATGATGATGAGGTGTATGGGTTCATACACATGCTGTTACAGGTAATTGCATTCCTAGATGGAGTGAGTGTGGGAGGGTTGCTCATTTTTTCACTTAATGCCAACAGCACCGCCAACGCCGCCTTTAAAGGTGTTTTAGCCGCAGCTGCTCCAGATGGGACCCCTAACAGCTGAAGTTAACCTGCAGTTCACTTAAACCGTCAGCACGCTGAAAGTAGGCCACGCTGAGACCACCAGATCTGGAGACACGTGCAGCCCCCCGCCCCCCATGGAGGCAGCATTCAGCGTTTCTCGCTGCTGATGCTCATCTTGGCCATTGTTGACAGTTCATTAAAGGTTGAGAAATGACGGGCGAGTTCAACAGCTTTTGTGGCGCTCACTTGAGTGAAAGGTTTTCATGCACGCCGACTTTGTCTCGGAAGAGAGGACCGGAGAAATTGTGGATGGATTGATGTTTAAGGTGGCGGATGAATGTGACAAGGCTAGACAGGTGCATTGTTGGCTTAGAGAAAAAAAACTGACTCAGAACAAGAGCGGAGCCAGCACACGGTCGAGCCAAAGTTGGACACAACACATGAAATTAATAGCATAAAGGAACAACCTGTGCACCATTTGTGTTGACAGGAAGTGATCACCAGGTGCTCAAGAGGAGGATTCAGTTTTGCAAGCTGAAATATTTTCTGTTTCAAAAGAGACAGAGGGGTAAACAGTGACACACAATCCAAGCACAGTGTGTGTGCACAGTCCCAATGTGCACAGTGGGATGATGGTGTCTCATTTTGTGTGTGTGTGTGTGTGTGTGTGTGTGTTGGGGAGTGGGTGGGACAGAGAGAATGCCTACTTCCTGCTTTGAGGCAGGACACACTGCAGGAGCACTCAGGAAGCCGCTGGCCTACATTCACTCCACTGGGGCAGTGTGCCAGCTGTGCACACACACACACACACACACACACACACACATATACACAGGTACAACTGCACATATGCTACACACACACACACACACACATATAGCCATGTACCCATGTACAGTCACACACAGTTTATCGCTCTAGCCATGTAAGTGTAAATGCCCAGTTGTTTGTGTGACAGGTATGTGTTATGTGTGCATGCGTTTCAGGACCAGAAGAGGCATTAGTTCTGGATTTGACATGGTCTGGATCTTCAAACTGCTCATATAAATCTATCACTGCCAGTAAAGTCCATGGCATTTCATTTATTTTGCAACGTACAAGCCATTTCCTGCCTCTCTGCCGTATTATCTCCCCAGCAGTTTGAAATGTTTGGTTTTGTTCGATGGTACATCACTGTGATATCATGTGTCTCCTCGAGGCATCAAGACAGCGCGAGCTTTTGCTGATGGTAATGGCTCTGTGCTCTCAGCATTTTTATCAAGAACTGCGTGTGTGAACAGTGAGTGAAGGAGGGGATGAATGCAGCACACTAGTACTGGCATTCCCCACAGGCTGTTTCTCCATATATTTGTATACTATTATTTTATCTTGTGGCTGACAGCCGTGCCAAACACAAACAAATAAATTACGTTTGATGTATTTATTCACTGCATCTGTCTTGCAGTGAGGCGCTGTACCGCTCGCCAAGTATAGTGGCTGTCAGCAGTACTGTGTCTCTGAAATAGAAAGAGGCAGGAGCTAACAGACAAACCCTGAAAAGCCCTGCTGAACACATGTATCCTTCCATCTGTGTTCAGTGGTTATAGTTCCCGCCATCTAACTTCTCCTAAAAAGACTCGTTTTTTAAAAAACTTCCAAGACGTGAATTTCAAATACACTTGATACATTGTGTAAATAAGAAAGCTTCGGAGTTCTGTAAGGTTTATTTTTTCACTTTGACGGTGCTAGGCTGATGACTCCTATAGACTTTAAGTCTTTATGCTAAGCTAACACAAAATGCTAACCATAGGTACCGAACCTATACCGAAGGTGAAAATGGTATGTCTCAGTCTGGGTAAGTCGGAAAAAGGGTATTATGCCCAAAATGGTGGAGTATTCCTTTAAATGGAACATAACCTTACTTAACATCATTAGTAACACCTGTGTTTACCCTTCATGTGATTAGTTCTGTAGTTATTACATTGTGGTTTTATCAAACTTCCTCACTGTACATTTATGAATTTTTAGTACTGACAGCTAGCTAGGTACTTGAATATGAGAAGAGTAGCTACTATGGTGAACATGTTGTTTGTGAATTTTGGAGACCCTTGTGTAAAAAATTTATTGAAATTGTGCTGAGGGAACCCATGGTCAAAATAACTTCGGGCTGACCTACAAAAACACATAATCACTGGAGCGCTCTTTACCTGGTGCATTATTTCCATTGTAAGCTGTGGCATCTTACAAATGACCTGGAACACCTCCAGCAATTAACAGCTGATTGCTGGCACCTGTTGAAAATGCTCTGAAAAAAAAAAGAACACCTTACACACTCACTCCCTTTTTGCAGCTGATACTGTGGCAATGTCTTCAGCCATCACTGCCTTTATTTTATTTCATCCATATTTTTATTATAGTTAAACTGATATTGATTTTGCAGGTTAGACATTGTTTGTGACTCCTTTCTGTTGCCTCCCTCTAGGTCGGGTTGTAACAGTGTCAACTGTTCTTAATTTGTTTCCTCAGAGCACTTTGTTAGTTTCTGCTTAATGACAATTAAGCCTATCCAGATGCCTTCCAGATTGAATTTGTTAAAAATACATTTCATAAGTGGATCATGATATAGATTGTGATGTCACTCTGTTTTTCATGACCTCTTTTATACAGTGTATGTAACTGGGTCACAACTCCAAGGTAAAACTTTGACCCAGCAGCAAAAGCAATCTACAGAGCACAGCACAGACTTTGACTGAGTAAGGTTTGATTCAGCAGTGGAGTTTTTGCTTACTGAATGATTTCAGCTCCAAATGGTTACTAATCACCTTGAGAAACAAATGACTAATGGTACGAGGTATGTGTGAGCATATGCCCCTGTACATGCCCATATGTTGTCCAATTTGTTAGTGCACGTCTGTAGGCGTATCTTCATGTGATGCTTGGCCTTGTGTACACACAAGACACTGATGTAGAGTGAGTCACTCTATGAATAGCACTTGCAGCAGCAGTGGAATCTACTGTCAAAGCTCGAAAGAGATAGAGAGCTGCAGAAAAACCTTTTAACTCTAACCAAGTGCAGGATCAAGCTGCTTGTGTTTCTTGGCTCGGGTATAAAGAGTGCCAGCATCATGTTTTTGCTCCTCGTTCCGAGGATGAATGCACTCAGTGTGTTTATGAATGAAGTGAGGTGGGGGGATATACAAATCACCGCATTGCCACATAGCCTTGGCTTGTGCCCAACCCAGATATCTTTAACCTTGTGGAGCCTGTAACACAAAGCTGGATACTGGAACACTGTTTCCCCACCACAGGCTTTGTCTGTGTTGTGATTTATTGGACTGAATTTCTTCCCACTCATCGCTATTTGGACCAAAAAAACACAAATATCCCGGTGTAAATGCACTCACAATTCAATGGTTAAATTGCCTCAATCACCTCAAGGTGGTCAGCGTCCAAGTGTAAATGAACCTGCGTCTCCAACTCACATTCAAGTAAAAAGAAATAGAGTATTTGTATGTGGATACAACTAACAAGGATGCACAAACAGATGACAGGTAGTTTGGTTAGCAGCTCAAAACTTGCTAGCGGGGTATTCCAGAAAGCAGAAATATGTCCATATCCATTTATGGCTAATTCAGAAAGTGATCAATAGGCTTGTGCATGTGTCCAATTCCATGATAACTGAGATTTATAAAACTAAAATGTTGAACTCCTTGTAAAAAGTTTGATAAATCTGGCATAAGCATTGTATTATGCCTGTTGTCTTGGAAAAGATGACTTTTCCTGTATTTTGTCCATATAAAAAAAATCCAGCTTCCAAGTGCTTGTCATTAAAAAGAATGTAAATATTATATGGGGAAGGGATGTGCTGATTTTTTTGGAGGGAGAGGAAATCTGACTTCACCATGGACTCAGAAGACACATTCTAGATGTAAATATAATCCAGATAATCTTGAGAGGAGATGTGCTTTAATCCCAGGTGTAAAGTGGGCACAAAGCATTTTGATGTCAGTATATGCAGAGGTTAGGGCTGTGGTTTTCCATTACATATGAATGGGCAAGGTGTCCGGAAGAATTGGTGACAGAAACAGGACGTGTCTAGTTCTGTAACAAAGGAGTACACATGCACGAGTGAACACGCATTTATATTATTAGAAATTTGAATGTGTTATATTGTTTCCCCAGCACTTCTTTCTTACCCTGACCCTAAAAGGGTGCACTTTTTAAAATTGAAAACTGACAAAATGGTACTCACAAGGGCACAAGCACTCTCTGACAGCTCCCAATCCAACATACACAAACAAAACCATCAGGTGGGCTGTTTAAAAACTAAAGGCCACTACAGACAGCAGGCAGAGCGGATGACTGTCATTTCAGTTTCCATGTTAATGGACCTACTTGTTCAGACATCCTGCGACCCGCCGTGGATCGCACTGGCGGCTCGCAGGCATGAAGCATTTTTTCCCACCTGGAGTTTACTTAAGCCATCATGTGCAGCAGAAAGACATATAAAAACGTGATAAAGCACAAGAAAATACACAATACAATGCATTATATCAACACTGAAGGTTGTGAAACATTTTAATAAGGGCTATGCAATTAAACTTGTGACTTCTGTCAATTGTTATAACATTACATTGTAATTTGGTTAATTAAGAAAACAAACGTCAGTACCTAAACTGAAACATAAAATTATTACTCACACCTATCTTTCAATAAATGTTTAATAAGTGTTGTCCTAGGACATTAAAAAAGCCAACCAGTAATACTTCCTTTAGTCGTGATTATTGCCTGAAAAAAGAAAATCATAACTTAGTGTTCATAATGCTTATACAGAAAAAAAATGAAAAGAGTACAATAAATTATGGTATATCATATAATTTATTTAGAAAAATTCTCTTTACAAATTTAAAGAGTAATTAAGCTGTAAATACACAAAAGGAAACTGTACTGCTCTGTAATTATGTAAAAATGGAGTTTGTCATACACAGGAAGTCTACCTGCACAGTGGTCATGCAAAGTCTGTTAAAGGTCAGAGTTTTTCAAATTCTTTTAGAAAGACTGTGTATGGGAAAGCAGTTCCTGTATAAAAAGCAGTGTTCACGTTTGCCTTTGGCATATCAGTGAAGGAAACATGCCAAAGAAGAGCACTCCCATCGACTGGTGGGAGAAACAGAACCGTCATACTACCACAAAAATCTTATCATGGATACATACACAGGGACAAGCAGTCAAAACACAACAGAGAGTCACTGACAAAGCTTCATTTATGAATTAACCAGCAATGGATGACCCACAAATCCAGCAAAACTGAAGAAATACTGAACACAGTTAATATTGGTCGGACAAAACCCTTCATCATAAAATGTTCAAGCAATATTGCTTCCTGAAGATAGGAATTAGGAATGGAGATGACATGACTTTTTGTTGGCTTCTCAGACACACACACACACACACACACACACACATTCACATGACACAGGATATTCATCTTCAGCTGTATGCCATTAAGCAGCACTTCTGGAGAACTAGGTTTAAATGCCTTGCTCATGGGCACTGTGATGTAAACTGGTGAGGTAGAAGAATATGTTTCTTGTTCACTTTCATCTGCCCTAATTTGTCCAGCCAGTCCAGGATTTTAACCAAGCTTCTGATCACAAACCTGTCTGTAGCTGTAATATTGATGAAATATCTTACTAAAATAGTTTATTGCGCCTGATTATACTTCATTTAAATAATAACTTGGGCCATTTAATGATTTGAAATAATCAAGTGGCGCCCCTTCTAGACTCCTCTGATAGTGCAGTTTTGTGTGTCTCAGACAATTTCTCCAATTGCTAACTGATAAATATTGAGTGTTGACATTTCTTGGAAACAGAGTACCAGTGCAGTGAGCGCAGCAAGAAAACTCAAAAGTGGGTCAGTCTCTGCAGTCATGCTCTTGGCCGTGTCACTTCCTGAAACGTGTGCATTTGGGGCTTTTGTATTTACGTTTGGCTTTAGCTGACCTCTAAGTGTGGGGAATGAACAACAGCTATCCGTGCCATCATTGCTAACGATTCTCTCTCTCAACCCTTCCTCCACCCACTAGGTCTCCCTCCCACCTATAGAAAAATAGCTTTGAATGGAACCATGCCAGTGTGTCCTACATAGACTAGGCTAGCAGACTGGGATCCAGCAGTGGTAAACAAAAGCCCCCCGCCCACCCCCTTCCACCTCTAAATGCCACTAGAGAGGTGAATAGTAACAGGTTAGCCCTCATCTGCAGTGGTGAATGCGGAGGACGATGCAAGGGGAACCTAGGCCATTGATAGAAAACACGAGGAAGTGGGAGACAGGGAGCAAATCAGAGAGAGGGAATCAGACAGAAAAAAAACTGTGCAAGTACTGAGTTTATAGTGGCTGACCCCATAGTAATCACATTTTATATTTGACTGTTGCGAGCAATATAATTTTAGAGGGAATTATTAACTAAAGTAATTGCACTATTTAGTAGTGCAAGCATCTTTTGGCCTCTCCCCAAATCAGTCTTGTACCAAAGTTGATGAAATCTTATAAGCAGTGATGTACAAAAACAAGAGAAAACAATGCTGATTTAACATGACACAGAAACCATATGTGACATATATGTAAGCCACATTCCACTTGTATGATGGTTTGGGAAGTTACTGAAGTTACCCTGTGATGTGCACTTGCCATTGCAGTTGTAGCAAATACCTGCAGCAGGGCAGTGAAGCGCTTCAGGATTCAGCAGACCCCCCGACCCGCAGGGGGAGGAGTCAGTGACTGCAGAGGCAGCTGACTGAACAAGCAGGACTACTTCCCAAAAAAGTCACAGCTCTACCTCCAAACAACTTTAGAGAACTCACTCAAGGTAGGTAGTCCAAGAACTGTTTATTTATTTATTTTTTTTCTGTACCTCAGTCATCTGGTATGGGTGTGTTACAGTTCCCATGATAGATGTAGACAGGTCCATCACAGCGATAGTACAACTGAAACACATCTCCATATCCGTGATCCCTCCACCAGGTGCACAGCTGCCGGTTCCAGCCACAGGCCAAGACATGGAAGAGTTCAGGGTGCTCCATGCCGATCATGGTGAAGAAGTCCTGGTCCCCGAGGTGGCCCCTGAAGCGGTACTGGTCAGCTAGTTTTGCCACATTGCCAGGCTCCAACAGCTTGTTGTACAGGGCCGAGGTCCTCATGGTCCCCAGGTCCAGCAGCATCACTCCGCTGTTGAAACCTGGAAGTCCATCAGGAGGAGGTTCCCCTACTTTGGTCTTAGGGTTCTCCTTACGATACTGCCAGAAGGTGTGTCTGTTGGGGTGAAAGGGAGAGGTGTAGGGTTTAGGTCAGTCATGGTGATATTCCTCAATAAGTAGAGCATGGGACCAGCATTTCCGCAGGTAACAGTGCCAGGGTTAGGGTTAGTTTGATTCCCACTGAAGACATCTTCTCTAAAATGCATGCTACTGTAAGGTGCTTTAGGGGGAAAAGTGTCATACTGGGTAATGCAAAGAGAGATTAATTCATGCACTAAAAATCTACATGTACGCTATAACTGTACTATGCAAGTGGAGAAAATTCAGGTACCACATGTAGCACTTGTCTCTTGCCTGTATACAATGTCATCATCCTTTTTGGGAGGGTTGTTAACAGTATTATACCAAACCTCAGTCTCAAAAATCTATAAATCTGAGCTCAATCCCTCCTCACACTGTGGGGAACTTGTAGATCAATGTTGAAATGTCTCATTCACGTGTGCGTTTGGGTTGATCTACAGTCTGAAGAGTGAAGGGCAGCCCTGTTTCTGCCCTGGTCTGCTGAACAAATAGTGCTGTGGCTCAAAACAGGAAGCGAGCCGGCCCAGGAGCACGTTAGTGTGCCAGAGGCTCATGCCAACTCAGCACCTTGCTCTGCCAACACACAAACTCAGAAGTAGGGGCAGTACTGGACAAACCACGTGTTTTCTATCACCACTGCATCTCTGTTATACATAAACTGAACCAATGAGGCATCTTGGTACCTCCGTTAACTAAAGCTGAGCACACGCTGCACAACTTAAGGCCTGATTTAGATGTCCCAGACAAGTTTTTGAGAATAAAATCCTACTGCTGGAATCATCTTGGTTCGAGCGGCTGTTACCAAAGCTTGTTGACTGAGGGGGGTCAGAGAGGCAGTCTGACTCAGTTCTTGAGTTGTCTCAGACATCTGAAGGTTTTCAAACATGTCTTGAGTTTTTCAGCACAAAATCTGTAGCGCTCTTGTAGTGTGAAATACATAGACATGTTTGGAGAACAGTCAGCAGCAACAGCCAAGGAAGGCTTATGAGGAAACCAGGCAGACCAGATCTGAACTACAAGACAACAGAGCATCACCATGACTTCATTCACCTCCAACTCTGCAGAACAGACAAACAAAAGGCTGCCCTCGACTCCTCAACCACTCTTTTGTGTTCAGTATTTAGCCCTCTTCTTGTTTGGGGACAAATGGGGGCACACAAGAGCTCTGTACTGCACTTCCTTTTCAATCTCAAATTTTGCACAATCAATTTCACCTTTGTTTTTAAATGACAATAGGGTATCAAGATCCCTCATGCTTTACTCTGGAGAGGAAAATCTGACACATAGTGACCTTAAAGTATCGACCTCCTGTGATTTACAAGCAGAAACTGGAAATAAGATACCCAACTCCTTTCTCATCTCAGCTCTTGTGCTGTTCCTCAATGCACACATTAATATAAAACAGTGATTGAAACATCTATCATGATGTAAAAAATTATAGCATGACATACTGTAATCCTTTAGCAAACAAATGCATTTGTAAAATGTAATTGTTTGCTTCTTATTTACAGTGATGAATTGGATTCCCCTTAGCAACTGAACTCGTCTCCAGAGTTAAGTTAAAACTGAATGTGAATCAATGAGCCTGAAAGATACAGCAAAACTGATTTTTTAAGTACCTTCGATTAGGGTCTATGCATGTATAAACAAATATTAAAAGGGACAGAAAAAAAATCCAATCTCACACTCCAATTGTCTAACTTAAAGTACTTAGACTCACACCTAAGATCTACAGTACTTAATTAGCATTAAGATTACTCAAGGAATATAATCTTCAAAGCATTTATTATCTTGCCCCAGCAGCTCTAGTCTGCTGAGGAATGAGGTTATAAGCTTGGTGGTGAGGTTGTAGGTTTGCTCAGCTGTGGTTAGCCTAAGGGACTTTTCCAAGTTCAGCTCCATACCATACCTTATGGGTCGCATAACCTCAACTTCCACCTTCTTCCAACGTTCATCTCAGCACTTGATATAGGACAAATTAATGCAATTAAGTTCTGGTGTATTGGGTGAATGAAAGCAAAACATACCCATCTTGTGGAAAGCTTGGAGAAAAAGCACTGAAAACACAGGTAGGGTGATATGGCACATTCCTCGTGCCCTCTTCCTATGTATCTAACCCCTTGCACACTATTTCTTGTTGATGTTCTTTACTCCCTCTCTCATCATTCTTGAAAGGAAACACCAAAGAGAAAGCTTTGAAGAGAGAGCTTCAGAAGAGCAGTGTGGCTCACAGGGATTTAAGACTCTTAAGTTAGAAAACAACAGCGTCTGCCCTTTAAGCACTTTGCTCTCAATGGACAGCACTACAAGCTTTTGCACAGAGGAACCTGGAGAGTGGCACTGGGGCATGAAATCATGTTTTATTTTGTTCCCACCACTGTGACAAAAAGTTTCTGAGCGTCTCTCCAGTACTCCTGGCTATGGTTTCCTGAACATCTCAACTTAATACACTCCTGGGTATGGCTGCTGTGCTATTTATCACCAACTGTACCAGCAATTTTCTCTATAATCCTCACTTCATCTTCCTCAAACTTCAGACAAGGATGAGAAAGAAAAAGTGTGAAAACCAAGTCATGTTCTTTTTAATAAATGCACAGCTGTATAATTTATTTCCAACATCTACTGGCTCACGTATTATTGCAGGTCAAAAAAAATCTTAATATTTAGGATAAGCAAAATGAAACAAGACATCATTCAGAGGACAACTGCTGCTCTTGCTGATAGGAGAGACATAATAGATTCTTCTAAAACATCCACAAGCATGAGGCAAGCAATTATGAAGCTACAAAAACACTTCCCAGATACAATCCATTAATATAATGAGCAATCTCAACACAAGACCTTTCCTTTTAGCACATTCCTTCCTTGATAAATGTCAAAATAATTTATCTTTGAAAATAAAAGACATTCAATTAATTAGATTAGATTAATAGATTAACAAAAAAGCCTAAAGTGCAAAACATGGGGTGTCATGACAGTCTACACTGGTCAATTTCATGATTTCTGTGGCACATTTCTCATACTTTATCAATACCATGGAGACCATGGTTTTCTATTCTGTGGGTCTAACTTCAGTTTTTGTTTTTTGGTTTATTGATCAATTCAAGAAAGCAAAAATGCTCAGTTCCCTGTACTACAGCCAATGCAGTAAGATTTTTACCCCATCCAAACACAAGAATGAATAGGAGGAAAAAAAACAGGACCACAAGCTTCACACAGTTGAAGTAATTCTAAGTATAGGCCAACCCTCTGGATATCTTCTGAGTTTGAAATATTCATGGAGAAGTACGCTGGCTTAAAATGCGTGGTGATGGAGGATTGATATCATGATGAAGTACAGACGAGCAAAGCTGTTGCGGGACAGCTTCTCTGTTAAAGTCAGGCAGTCAGCAACTCTGTTAAGGAATACAAATCACCTCTTAAGTCATTTTGTTTCTAAAGTGAATACATAAGTGAAATTTAGAAGCAGCGGCCCTGTTCTAAATGCAAATTCATTAGCCTAGCTCGCCCTGTGAAAATAATCATCAGTGGGGAAATTGCGAAGAGGAGGACAATTAGGCCTCTTATTGTACACTGTGTATTGCTTCCTCACTGAGCAGTTTGGTCAAATTTAGTGAGACTGCTGGATTCTCTGTCACAGTTCGCTTTTATTGCTGACCTATATATAGCAACTATAAGCTCAACTGTGCTTGTTCACACAGTCTCTTGGACGGGTAGCTGGGAACAATGTGGCCCCCATGGGCCATTTGTCTCTCTTAAGTTATGTGTTGCGTGTACATGCACTGAGACATTTAGGGTGAGGACGGTCAGCAAGAATAACCAAAGCCTTTTTCCACAGTGCTGTTTTGACTTAAGGGCTTACTTTGGGATGAATAGGAGTTGACTGCATTCAATTAATTTACATGACGGACATATCTGATTAACACCAAACCCAAGATAGGAAACATATCAGGGGCCTGTGAGGATTCACAACTAAAAATCTGGGTACCAACCAAAGCAGAAATATGCATAGGCAGTCTCTGCATCAGACTTATAAAGCCATGGGTACACACTGTTCTGTTTAGTATTGAGTCATCATGAAATTGTGCGCATGTGTATAAGCCCACTTCCATGATTAGCCATAATGAAGGTAGACACACCTCTAATAAGCCTGCTTTGCATATAAATAGCTCATTCAGTCTTCTGCAACGACAATGAAAAGGACGGCAAAAAAGAAGTGCAATTTCACCGGATGTGATATTGAAACAGTTGTTGGTGGAGGTTGAGCTATTATGTTTGGAGGCCTCAGCACTGGCATTACCAACAAGGCTAGATGAGTGCACTCAGTAGAGTGTAGATCTTTGTCAGGCGTGTGTGGGGACAAAATGTCTATATAAAGTAGACAGTTGTTATTGGTTTGTGCCACAACTCGTTAGTGACTGTATGAGGTTCTTCCTCATACAGTCATAACTTTTTTTTTTAAATTTGGGCAGATAGGCCCAGTAGTCTGTGATATTAGCTGGACAGACACACACACAGACACACCTGAACAAACACATAATCTCACAGAGGAGATAATAAAATATGTACAATAGCAAAAGTGACTGAAGTCATTAATTCAGTTCTGAGCTCTAGACCCTGGAGGAGGTGAAAAAAAAAATAGTGTGACTACAAGCGCAAGGCAAAGAAGTACACCATTGTGCAAAATTCATCTGAGAGCTACAGATGGAGGAGAGGGAACCCCAGCTCTCTCTAAAATGTGCACTCATCTGTCAGCACAGTCTCTAAATATTATACTCTTATTCTTGCATTAGCAAAGTCCTTCAACAGCGCAAAAGCTGCCATTGTTGATACGCACAACCATTACCCAAGTCTATGCCTATTTGTAACACTAATAATGTCTATTAACTGATTACACATGTACCTCTAAACCACTGTCAGTAGTGAGTGATTTTTAATAGTCTGTATGTGTGACACAGTGCTTTTGCATTTTCACTCACCATATGATGAACAGGCATGTATAAAGTCTAACACACACAATGAAATTGGGTATAATGCTATCTCACATATTTTTTGCCACTCACCATTGGCCTGCTTCCAAAAAACTCTGTACGCATGGCATGAAGAATGCATGGAGGTACACACATTCTTACTGCACAGTCTTTTTTAAAAATATATATTTCCTTTTGTTCACATCTGCTTTGCTGTTTTCGCTGACAGTATAGACTTGAGGCGAGATGCATAAATGATGCATATAGCAGATGTAAACAAAGGCAAACTCAACAGGTGTTTGGACAGGGGAAAAAAAGATATGTGCCAAAATTATCTTTTTTTAGGTTGATCTTTTGATTTTCTTTACCTAGACTCCCTGAGTTTGATAGGAAGGTTTGACATGAGGCATGATTAATTGTGTCCAAGAAGTCATGAGAGTAATTTGCTGTTGGCGCAGTTAAAAGCTGTCTGGCTGAATAAAAATGATGCCGCATGATGACAGACATTCCACACACACCTGTACAATATGAGAGACCTTTTGTTTCTCATCCAGCTGCAGGTGTGGAATGTCTTTCATCCATGTGTACACCACTATAATGTTTGACAGTTTTTGTACAGTGCTTGAGTGAAATATTTAACATGAAATTTGTCATGTATTTGACATTACTGTAAGCCTTTGTACAATATGCGCTTTGATTTCAGTTGAAATTAAACATCACTAAACAGCAGAAAAGTTTAAGAAATGTGCTCACATTTTTGAGAAAAATTGAATGCAAAAAAGAAAAGATTTGTAGTGAGCTCATTACTTCAACAATGAAAAATGTACACAAACATTTTTTGAGTAAAATTCTAACAAAGAACTTCAGAAAGTGCTTATATGACAAACTGCAGGCATGATGCACAAGGGATTCCTCTTGCACCAGAACACTCTTGCCAATCCAATGCCAATGTCAAGCCAGTGAGGCACCTGGACAGAGTTTGCCAAATAATCATTAACATGATCAATGTGCTCAGAGGCCATAGGATGACTGCAGTACATACATGCTATGGATGTCCCAAACCAGCTTTTTGGTCTGTAATACTGATCGAAGTGTCTGCCAATACTGAGTGCCAATCTGATGTTTCTGTAATTATGACTTAATTCAACACCACACATAGCTGATGTCCAGCTGCTTCAAACAGCATGCTGTACTGCTGGGGTAAGTGTGGTTCAGCTGAACGGTGGCTCTGGGGAAGAAACTGTCTTGCAGTGCAAGCAAATATAGTGCTATAATGCCTGCCAGATGGCATGGGTTGAAACAGCATCCTGACGTATGTCCCTGGATGATCAAGATGTGTCAGGGTGGTGTGAAGGGTGGTGGTGACGGTGTCTCCAGTTGACCTATTTACAAGATGTTGCCATCATGAAAATAGGTGTTGTTGGTCCAGAGCAGCTGTTATTGTGGCTCTGATGTGGGACAGGACCTGTCTCTCAAAGCACTTTGTAATGATGGAGGTAAGTGTAACTGGGTGGAGGTCGTTTGGGAATTTGGTAGCTGGTTGCTTTGACGGTGGCATGATGGTAGCAGATTTGAGGCATGTGTGGACTGCTGCCTGAGATGTCAGATTAAAGATGCTGGTGAATACCTCTGCTAGATGATCAGTGCATTCTTTGAGAACATGTCCTGGAATACCATCAGGGCCCAGGGCATTCCTCACATTAGCACGTCAAATACCTCAGAATGCGCCTGGACCGGTTTTGATTTGATACTGGATATCATCTCTAATATATGCATCATTTCTTAATGCTGGTCATGTCCATGGTGTGCTCTGATGCAGTTTCTGATGCTTGGGTATTTCTTCACACTGGTCACCTAGACCTTACAAAATAGTGAGATGTGAGTTACTGGGGACATAATGCAGCACTGTCCTCTGTCATAATGTCTTCATATACAGTATTTTCTGTTCCTCTTTATCTGTACAACCAGGCCTGGCTCAATCCAACAAGATATGCAACCTCTTACCTAAGGATCAGTTCTCCTATAAGTGCTCCCCCTCTGATCTGCCAGTTCGCCATCGTCATCCTGCCTCTAATTTTCACTGCCAACCTCTCAAGTAAAGTGGCTTTCTCCCTTCTAAAAGAACGGCAAGCATTAGCTGGTGACAGGGACACTCTGTGCTGCAACACCATCCAAATCTGTCCTCCACTTTGTTCAGAACAAGAAACAGTCTGATCTCTGAAAGCAGCTTTAAACATTCTCATAGTCTGATAGCTAATAGTCTCGTCCTGGGGTAAACAAATGAAATGTCTGGTCCTTTTCATCACTCAGGAGTTTGGCAGATTGAAGCAGGTATATCAAAGAGAGTTCCAGCAAAAAGGGAAGCAATTCTGCAAGATGGCCCAAAGGTGTTGGCGTATATTTAAAATGTAACTTCATCAGCTAGAAGGTTTATTCTACTTTATAATCTATCATGATGAGTAAGGGAGCTATTTGACGGTACAATCTTCTCAAGACGGTTATATGCCTTGGGGAAGCACTTGCTCCCTCTCTCAAAGATCTGACTGCAAAAGATTTGAAAGAGTAAGATATGTAAGTAGTAAGATGCATAAAACACATATGATACCATCTTTTAGTATTCAGGTTTTAATATGTGGAATGTAACATGAACTCAAAATCTTAACGCTTGGGCTACAATAAGAAATGCTGACATGTTTCTGACTATTGTCTCTCTATTGCCTGTGTTTGTGGTTATAACACTGCCGGTTATGTAAGAGGGTCTTGTTTCTTGGGGTTTAAAACATTATGGATGTGGCTACAAGAGGAAGAGATGTGGCATTTTTTCCAATAATGAACTTTTCATTGGCAGGACGTGCATTGACTGCAGGGTAGTGGGTGGATGCTTTCTCCTGCATAAAGCTCTGTCCATTAGCTGCAAACAAGAGTGGGAGCTGAGAGCTCTCTCTGCTCAACACAGGAAAACACTCCAGTGGAGAGGATGCACATGCTGGCTCACAAAAACCAAACCAAAAAGTTTCAAACTTAAGATATATAGAATATTTAGAAATTTCCAGTGTATTGTTAATGTTTTAGAATCATTATGTAATTTATATTCAACATCTGCTTTTTAAACAGTTCTTAAAAGAGTAGACTAAATCATATTTCATTGGGTACGTGATATTAAACAAGTCATTTTTTATTGCTTATGTGATTCACTAAACTAATTATAACTAAATTGGAGACTGCTGATGTCTGGACAAATAGGAATATCCTTGTGAGCCCTTGTGACTTCAAGTACAAATTTCAAAATGTGCTTTGCTGTCAACACATTTTAATTTCTCTTATAAAGAAAAAGAAAGAAACTGCTGTTGGGGTAATGCTGTTTCTGCTGAATTATGACAGTTTCCTGAAAATGGACAAATGGGCTGGCAGAGTGAGTTATCCTTAATGTCAATGCTGAATGTGCAAAGACATACCTACACACACACCCATGACGGTCTAACAAAATGGGGAACCGGTTGTCACATAGGGTTTTGTTAATTTCAGCAAGGCAATAAGGCTGTTTCCGTTAAAGGATCACTATGTAATTTCTAGTGAAATAGTGCCTCTAACGATCGCAAGGCAAAGCACATCAACATTTAAACCTTTATCCCCTCCTTGACCTCTTGCTCTCCACACCCGTCACAGGAACAGTGGCCAGCGAGGTCAAGACGCACCTGCTCAGAGGCGATTGAGGTAATTTTCCTGGATGACTGTTGTGACGTTGCACATGAGAGTGTGGGCGTTTTCAACTATAACACAGAAGCCAGACTGGTTTGTCTGAGTTTAGAGCTTGAAATCCCAGCAGCCTTTGAACTTACAGTGGGCCGGCTCGCATTGAGCAGCAACATTTGCAAACCCCCGCTGATCCATTATGCTCATTTTGTGCAAAGATACTGTGAAAATATTACAAATTGTACCTTTAAGTGCCCTGAGCTCCTGCTCCCACCATGTGTTTTGAATGTGTGTATCCGGGCAAGCAGGGAGAACATTAGTAGGGGTTTCCACTGGTCAGCAGACCACTGAGCCATTACAGTGGCAGGCCTATGGAGAGGGCAGAGATACAGATCTGTTTGGAGTTCCTGGAGCCCTCTTAGGCCTGCCAGGAAAGCTCAGGCTGAACTTCTAAAACCACTTGACCATAAACCTGACATCATCTTCGACATATACAGGCATGCAGACACAGTATTTGCACCCTTTCACTCATGGAGACACACAACAATCTCTTTGTGTTGGAGATATTTGACCTGTTATGGTTGGCTAAACTGCTACATGGGAAAAACAATGGATCTGGAAGTGTTTAGATGTTTCTGAAACGGCTCAGTCTTTACATTAATGCAAATTTCTGTGAAATTGGCTCTTTTGAAAGAAACTAGCTATTGAACAACAGATGGAGGAACATTCATCTAGCGCCTCGGGACAGAGAGCACAAAACAAAAGTGCTTTCAAAGCACGTGCAAGATTGATGATATTTCCCTGGCCCTCTCCCCCAGACTAAAGTATATGGTTTCATTATTTTCCTTTCCTCTGAAGAATGTCCAGAGAGAGGACTTCAAAGCATTAGAACAAAAGGTTATCAATTAAGGCTGGAAGTTTCTTCTCTGTTGACTGGGACAGAGCCCACGTGGGCTGAGGTATCAGGGTATAGAGAAGGTGATGCTGTTCTTTGCCACTACAAATTAAGCTGGAATACGGAGAACTGTTCAAAAGGGCCGCGGTTGGCACAGAGTGAACACTATCCCTGCTAAAACTACAGTCATTTTTGTATATCCATCACTGAGCTCTCTCTCAGTGTGTATGTGTGTGTGTGTGTGTGTGTTTCTGTAGTGAATGCTGAGGAAAATGGTGAGTATGAGGAAAAGAACAAAACTATGAAAGCACCAACACAGCTGTTCACTCATTAACCCTGACCCCCTTTTTTTAAATTAATCCAACCTCAGTCAATAAAAACCCGGGGGAAACTACCTGACTGTATGTTTATCGCAGTAAGCAGCTGCTTCGCAAAACCACCCTGTGAGCATCATCCAGCCTCGGGTAGTCTTCCTCTCCCTCATGCACACATGCATGCACACACAGTGACGTCCTGTTTTGATGATGTGCCTGGGTGGAAAACAGTGAAGCAGTCTAAATGGACCAGTTGTGTTTATGTTAGTACCTCAGAGAAGGATGGAAAAAAACAGCTGAGGAACAAAGAGCAAGAAAGGCAGAGCCCCTTGTTTACTGCAACACACACACACACACACACACACACACACATACACACACATGCACACAGAGCCAGACAAAGACACATACTTGCACACATACACATGCACGCACACAACATCCGCTACTGGCTGTTCTCCAGAAATCTATTTTGGATTAGTGACAGCTGACGTCATGACTGGCGGGCTGCAGATATCTTAATCAGATCCGTCTCTGATCAGAAGTTAATAAAGGCAGGAAAGCTGGCTGACAGGCAAGCTAAAGTGGGCAGAGGAGTACGGGAAGTTGATCCTTACTCATTCCCAAAATGTCTGACTCAATAATTGGCCGGCCTGATTTGAAGAGGCTGACTGTGCCAGCAGAGGCTTAAGTTTATCACAACAGTGACAAAGTTTTAAAGCTAGCCTGACCTCAACAATGAACATCATTTCTTACCTGAAAACAATTCAGATGGGGTTTTCCACCAAATATGGTGGTAAATTGTGACTCAAGATTTTGGCGTTTATGTGCCAGTATGCACACTGTTTAGACGAAAGCTGTGTTTATAAAGGAGGATAAGAACAATGGTCTGAGAACGCTGCCTATTCTTCCTCTTGAGCTGCTGTGCTGCTGTGGGGCTGAGGATGTGAAGAGGGGAAGGAGGGAGGAAGAGGAGGACAAAAGCAGTGAGAAAGAAGTGGGAGGAAAAGAGAGGAGAGGGGAAACTGGACAAAAACAAACAGGAATCGCCGATGGAAAAAAGTCCAGTCTGCAGCGCCACCAAGGGGGCTGCCATGACTTGAAGGCAAAGTGGGCTCAGTGAGTCAGTTTAAGTTTTTTGAATTTTGCCATGAGTTCAAGTCAGAATAACCTGGCACGTAGGGTGTGGAAAACAGCCAGGTAGATATCAGCCAACAGCAGGTATGAGCACATTGTTTACCGACTCCAGACAGATGTGACAATGACATGAGATGCATATAAATCACAAGAGGAGAGACAAACATTTCCTGATACTGAGCACCAAGCTAGTTATAGTCTGCCAAATCATCAATTATTAAACTAGCTCATGCATCGCCATCTTTTTGCTGCCAGGTAATGCGGCGGTTCTGAATAGCCACTGTAGCCATTAGCTGTAGGTGTAGTCAATTTGATTTTGTGCAGTGGTAACATTTATCTTGCAAACCATAGAGGACAGCCACTCAACTTTAATTAATCCCTAGTTAGTTTAACATGAGGGTTTCAAGTCTTAGTTCTGTGGTTTTGGGAAAATGTTCCTCATGTTTGCACGAAAAACTGGCGCTGATGAAGCCCAGACTTTTTTCACAGCAGCTATTTTGACATGAAATAGTAGAGGTAAACACAGGTGTTACTAATGATATTAATTAAGGGTCTGTTCTATTTACGTCCAACAGAGCCAGGGTCCAGGTGTTTTTCATGCTGGCTCACTGGAAAGACTCAATGGACCAGGACCTTCATTAATGTCATTAGTGACACCTGTGGATGCCCTGCTATTTCATGTCAAAATGGCTGCTGTGATTCAGTGTGGGCTGCCTCCAGTTTTGATATGGAACTACCCCAGTGCACAATTCGGAAAAAAAAGGTTAGTGTGGGCTGTTTACTGGACAGTTCCATGCCGAAGGAATATTGTGACTACTTAAATTGAGTGGTATTTCCCTTTAACCAGAATGTTTTCCTGTTTAGCCTGAGGTGACAAATGCCTCAGGGAGGAAAACATGATGAATGGAAAGTTAATCAGCTACGAGGTGATGCAAACACATACCGTGGAGAGACCGAAATTGCGGCATTCAGTACTCATCAATATTGCAATGGGAAAAATAATCTGTATCCCATTATTTTCTAATACATTTCAAATCCCTGCCACTTCAGAAACATGTTCAAGTGACAGGCAGTGCAAGAGAGATAGACACAAACAGAGAGAGAGAGAGAGAGAGAGAGAGACCCAGTGATGTAAAGGACGTGGACAGCAGCTCTCAGCTTCCTGTTGTTGACGCCCCCGAAAAAACAAGGCAAAAAACACGCTGACCTTCAGAATGTCACAACACTCACACACAAGTTTCCTTTACAGGCAGCAAACCTTGTGGCCCACTCTCCTCCTCTCACTGCACCGAGCCTCCTCGACACACACACACATACACACACGTTACCATTTCAAACTCCTCTGTCTCTTCCCTCTTGCCCTCTTTGTCCTCCACACCTCCTGAACAGTCTGTCCTCCCCAGTCGCTCCAGCCCTCAATTTTCTGCTTATATTAAAAAGTGCAGTTCATGGAGCTCCCTGTAACTCTCTCTCTCTCTCTCTCGCCCTTTCCTTCTTCCTCTCTCACACTTACACAACAGACACCGCTCCTGTCACTGTCACTTTGATGAGAAGCACAGACTGGTGAGCTCTCAGAAATCAAAGGTGGCGTCTCCTCACTGCTTTTAGTGGGCGCCCCTGACACTGATGCACCATGGCTCCTATCGACCAGACCACAAACCCACTTCGCCACATCTAAAAGCCCTGTCCTTGAGCAGGAACACATGAACGGTAATGTTAGAGGGAGGCCAGGTTTTTTTTCTTTTATTATTATACTGCTAGCTAGAAGTTTCAATTTTTTGCCAGTGGTCTGGAAATGAGAGGCTGGCAACATCCCTCAGTGTTCTTGTGATTCAGCGTCTGTGAGACTGTGGGGGACTTCTGATGTTCTTTCTCACTTAGAAACTGAGAGGAAATGAGTGAGTGTGTGCAAGTGAGGCTGATAAAAGCTTGATTTAAAACCATCTGGGGTCGACAGAGAGCATGTGAAATTTGTATGGTGGACTTTTACCCTAGAACAAAGTGATTAGTGTGTGCACTAGACGGGGAGAAAGAGGGAGGAAACAGAAAAGACACTGCTAATGTGGATGCACTGATTAATGCTATGCCAAGATATAATGGCTTGTAAGTATTTGAGAATTTCCCCAATATTAAAATTCAATACAACGAGCTTGTGTAACATGTCATACATCAAAGTAAAATTTGATTTTCTAACTTAAAAATATGGATGTCATAGCTCTTCCACTGTGGCAAAATAAATAAATAAATAAATGAATATTATATCAGAAGTAATAGAACTCAAAGTAACAAATTTATTCAGTGGTTCAGTGCTCTCTACCAGCTGGCACTCAAAACTTGGTACTTGGAGCTTTAGTAGTTGGCATCAGTGCTGGATAAACAGCATCAGCATTTCCCTAATAGCAAACTGCCTACCTGTACACTGGCTGCATCTCTCTGGTGATGCCTATCACCGCCCCGGGAGGAAAGCGATCAAACTCCTGGAAGAGGTCCCTGATGTTGGTTCTGTATTTGAGGTCCAGGTCCAGCTGCACTATGCGAGTCAGACCTGAAAGGAAAGCAACTTCTGTTCAAAAATCCTGAAAGCTTTTCAGTATAATAAAACACATTTCATACTCATCTCCCAAGAAAAGTAATATTAATAAATATGCAACCTCTGTGCATCCAAAGTGACATATGATGAATGTTCCTCTCTGGCAAGTTCAAAATTGATGAGCTAAAAAATAAATAAATAAATAAATGTCAGGCAACACTGCCACTCTGCAGCTAAGCTGAATTTATTTTAGACTAATACTCTAACACTTAATTGTCAGACAGTACATCATCCAGTGATTAACCAATTACTTACTTAATCATTCCCATATCTGTTTCTAAGACTCATGAGTCTATGCAACAATTTATATATGTATGCTGATAGAAATATATAGAGAAAGCATAGATTTGCACTTTGGCAGCAAGGCCACGTACAGTAAAGCACTACCACAGTAACTTTTTTTTTTTTTTTTTTGTGACAAAATCATAGCACCAGTATCCAGGATAATCAGACCCTCGTCTGTTCATTGTTCCAGCTTCCTGTGTTTTGCTGGTTGGCATGGCGATGAAAGGTTGGGAAACACTCAGGATGCTGGACTGATGTGCCATGGACACAACATAATTATTGCATTGGTGAAACACTTTGCTATGCCAATCTGAGACAGGATGTCAAAGATGCTAAGTCATGCCTATAAAAAAAATTTAATAGTTATGATCATGTTTTGCATAATGGCTTTTTCTATGCAATGACATCCTAGAGCTTGGGTATGGGCTGGGTCAGATGTTAAACTCTTTCAAATAAAGTAAAAACATAAAAACATAAAAATCACAAAAATTTGGAGTTATAAGGTTTTCAAGGATACTTGGTAGTGGCTGAGGAAGGGCAGCTCTTCTCTTTCACTATACAAACTTGCCCAACCAATCCAGAGCTTCAAAATTGAGTTGCAAGTTTATTTTTCAAATCTCTAAATCACTGTACTGTGCTATCTTTCGGTTGCTGTACCATCATTGGCTTCCAAATACAATCACAAGAAAGTGGTAGTGTCCTCCTCCTGTAATTGCATGCATTTCATATCCCCGACCTGCACAGGCGTGCACAGAAAAATTAAAGCACAACCTTGGCCTCGACTAAGCTCACTGAAAAACAGAACAATAACGATGACTGCAGAGTGAGCATGGCTGGACCCCAGAGCTTGGGCTGGAGAGATATTTTAGGGTGCTGGTTTCTGTTCAAACAAGTGACGGAAAACGAAATTTCAGCGAGACAGCATCAGCGTGTTTTATGTCCTCTCCAAACAAGGAAGCAACCCGCCACAATGCCTGCATGTGCTGTGCCAACAGAAAGGGGCTCGGAAACAGAGTCATCTCCAAGCGGTCAGGGCTGTTTGTTTGCACTAAGAGGGCTTAACTAGCGGTAGAATAGCAGGAAGAGGGTCTTTGGCTGTTGCAACATTGCGGTGTGGCGGGTTTGATGTTATGTCAATGATTCAACACAAAGTCCCACGGACATGACAGATCACATGCAATACAGCGCAGAGAAGCTAGCTTGAAAATAAAGTCAGAATCCATTGGCTCACTGGGAAACTAGGGGGAAAGTAAACAAGTCCTGCTCTCCGCTTCATAAATGACCATCAAGGTACCTTGGAGAAAGGCACTTAACAACAGGGCACTGCTGAAAAACAGCATGTATGCTAAGTGAACCCTTTTAATGATAAATAGAGGGATGAAAGAGAATTATCTTGATCAAACATGCAGGAGAAATCTGTATTTCTATTAACAGTCAAGACACAGGGACTTCTTGGCCTCGGTGGGTTTCACTGGTGTTTGTGGAGCCTTGGGGTAACATTAAAGGCTGCAAGGTAAGAAAGCTTTCCCCTTTAAAGAAAGAGATGGGAAAGAGTGGATGTGTGTCTGTGAAACATACAGCAAGAGAGACAGGTGAAGGCAGGAGACAGAGATAAAGAAAAAGAGTTTTCCCAGTGGGTGGCACCAAGTAAGCACACAGTGGAGTCTAGTGTACAGGAGACAGACCACAAAACACTGCTTTGTTTCAATAATACCTTAACCATAGTGTGTGCCTTTAAGACAATGAGCTTCTCTGTTATCAAATCTGGACCAGACGAGTTTGTGGATAAAGCTGGAGAATGTTATTTTGAGGACATCATTTGTTAAAATAAGAATGGCCATTTGCTTTCATCTGGTAAACATGTGTTCCTGGTAGGTTGGTCATTTTACCTCAACCTCTCCCCTCAACTGTGAAATTAGCAATTTCACCTAGTCATTTACAATGACTTCTATTGAACAAAAAGAGGAACAATACGTAGTAACAACCGGGGTTTAAATCAATCTCAGCTTGTGATTTTCTCATGTAGCGGTGGCCACAGGCCAGGTGGTTTGTGGGTGGTGGAAATGTATTGCAGGAATAATGTTGTTAGGTTGCTTGGAGCTTGCCTGAAGCACTGACCAGATCACACAGTTGTCTTACGTTGGTCTGAACCCCAAATGGTTACAACAACAACAATTGAGATAATGTTACCCAACAACCCAATTTTTTCAGGAAGAAAGTAGGTCAACCTGATTAAGCTCCTGATGCCAGTCTTTATGTGAGCACTTACAGCCTACATTAAAGGTGCATTTCAAGGGTGGGAAAAGCCCTGGCCACTGAAGAAGACAGGTAAAATGATGGCCCTTTTCCACCAGAGGAACTGTTCACAGAAAGCATGAATGTTTTTGAGAAACCAGGGGGCCTCAACCCTATCTGCACCAGAGGAACCAGACCCTCATTTTGCCCCAGTGGGTGAGCTCCTGGGCCCCAAAACGGTCTCTGCAACTGAGATGGTGCTCCCCGAGTCCCTAGGGACCGCAAGGGTGGAATTTTATCACCGAATATCCCTGGCTAATAAAACGCATGAAACAAGCAGGACTTAAATATCACCCTGCCATTTTCAAAAACATGATTCAGTGGCCGGAAACGCAAATTATTAAAAGGTTGTTTTATTAAGAGATCATTCAGCTAGCAATTGAGAGAAAAACATACCGTTTGTCTCAGTTTGTGACTGCATGCCATGCCATCCATTACTCCAAAACCAAATGCAACATCATACACGGCACAGTAGTAAATAATCATGAACATAATGACGCCTTTTCCGAGCTTGCCATCTTTGCATTAAGTTAACTGTTCTCAGACTTCGGTGGCAATGTAAACACACAAGAACTTAGGATACTCGCTTTGCCCCTGGAACTCTTTTCAAAGAGCGAGAACTTTGCTCCTGGAACCTTTTAGTGAAAAAGGTGCATTACATGGACCTGGAACCAATCTGAGCACATTACTGGTTCCACCTAATATCTAAACTCTAAACTAATCAAGCCTAATTACAGTAAAATAAATACATAAATAAAGGAAAAACACTATCATTAATAAATTGTCTGGTCAAAGCAAAACCATCCTTTTCAAATATTGGTTTCTCCCAACACACAAAATGTAGTATCCCATTTACTTTCGGGCATTCTCCCTTGGCATGAACAGGGTGTAATCTCTGTAGAGGATTTTGGCCAATCTGTTTTTGTGTAGCAGCATGTTTGTGTTCATAGGATGGAAGGCTAATCCAATGTTCTCTACTAGAAGGCAATCTGCTCACGGTACAGTCTCTATCCGAAGTCGAGAGTGGTTGAGAGAATGATTCTAGAAGTCATTCAGTTCGAGAGACAGAAAATGCAACCACATAGTGCTGAATATGCACAAAACAGAGGTGGTAGTGAGCATATATTGTCAACTTTCTAAAGTTTACGCTCAAGTACTCTCAAGTTTATTCTGAATAGAAGGACTCTTTGGATGTGTCTTGTAAGTAGGTCAGTGAACGCGCCCTCAACTCCATTGAAACTAGTCTCATTGTTAACTCTGGTCAAGGTTGAACACTGAAGCAATCCCCCACACCTTCCTTGTGTAAATCATGGTACAAGATGATAACGACTATTTCATAATTGCCAAAACCCTCCAGATTACAAATGCATTTGCAGAGAAAATGAAAAAAAAACAAAAAAAAAAACACGAGCGTACTGATGTGTTTCACTGCTGCCTTGAGGGGGATGGAGATTTATATTCAGTGATTGTTAAGGTTTTGCAGCACCAATTCATTCATTAATTTTATGAATTGTTTTGAATACCCAGTGCAGTTATGTTCTTGAGTGTATTCCTTCATTAATTCAAAGATTTTTGTACAAGCTCCTGTATTTTCTCCCGTGCCCAGCACAATCGGTGAAACAAACAAAAAAAAAAACACTATCACTTTGGGTATGCTAATAAATAACTCACACTAAACATTTTGCAGCTACACTCATCTTGCCAGTGCCAGGCAGGCACCCAGGGAATGTTTAGGTTTAGAGCCTGTATTTCCTACAATCTGGTAAGAGATTATGTGTAAAATACAGCATAAAAACTGCATTTGTTCTTTTTCCCTTGTGAGAGTTACTGTTGTTTTCTTGGCTATTCTGAAACAGCATTGATATAGAGCCTTGATTTTTTTGTGTTACAAACAGCCAATCAACAGAACAGCAGTTTAAAAAAATGAAAGAAACTTCGAGGGAAGTTGCACCATGGGAAGACTGGGAGTGAGGCATAATAATCAGGAGTCTCGTGGGAAAATGTGCTTGGCAGGTGTTAACATTGGATGCTGTTGCCAGGTAAAGCCATTCTTAGCCTGGTTCAGCCTATCAACCCAGACACACTATCCAGGCCGGTAACAGTAGCAGGTGGGTTTCCTAAAAAGGGTCTACCAATACCTGGTAAATGTGCTTGATATTCTCCTCCAGTAATAGGCCTTTCATCCCTATCCTTGAAAAACAGGGCTTTGTTTAAAACACAATACATGATGTATTCATGTAATGGAACTACTTAAATGAATTAAATGACGCACTTGCCAAGGGAAAGTGGGAGTTTTTCACCTTGGAATTGAACCAAGCAGTGATGTGAACCCTCTCCCTCCATCACTGGAAAGAGGACAAATAAAGCGAGAACCTAACAAATCAGGTTTTTAACATCCATCTAAAATGTAACTAAACATTGGTGTGTGACAAGCAAATGGGAAATGAGGGTTGAATTGTGAGGGACAGTCAAGCCACAGCATGTTGAGCACCTATGGGACCAATGCACAAACATGGAACACCTCTCCCCTAATGGATATAATCTGTCTCTTAGGGACCTCATTGGGGATCTAATCATTAAGAAATTAATTGCAAGAGAGAAATATTTCCACTGTGTAAGTTTATTTCCCCTCCATCAAGGACGGATGACATAAAAACAATTTTATTTTTAAGGTGTTGCCATTATGCGCTGGATTAGCCAGTCAAACAACATAATGGCATAATTCACAGTTTATGAAATTCACAGTTTGTACAGATGATGGAAAAATAAAGTAAACCCTTTGCAGAAGAGGACATCGCATCAAACTGATTCTTTTGCATCTTCAAAAATGGGTTTTAAGAAACCACTTCTACAGCACACAGAAAAATACACAAAACACACAAACACACACACTATGGATGTGCACACACAAAAATATTCGTACACTTATAGTAAAAACTACCACAGCATACCCCCTGTTGATCCATTTGAACAAAAATGGACAACCACTTGGACACACAGGGCACACACTTGGCACGCTAGGTCAATCTGTAAACATCTCAAGCAAGCAAAACTAGCAATGTGGGACACCCGCAGGCACACACTTCCAGTTCAGACAAGTGAGGAACGTTGAAAGGAAAAATAAATTTAACGCAATGGGCAAAAACATCTGACTGTTATTTCAAGACGCTGCACAAGTTCCCAATATCACATTCATGAGAGTTATAAAATAGAGCAGAAATAACTCTGAATTGATATTTTTGACCCAAAATTGGCTTTTCAAAATGACAGTTAACTGACAACACAACCAGGCACTCAAAAACATTTACCGCGGGGAAAATATGATAATTTTTCTCTTTATATTACTTTTTTTTTGCCTAAGGGCATTCAGCTTTGTGCACAATTTTCCTCTTCTGCTTCGCAAATGATATTCTACTTACATGTGCAACAGAAACAGCATACTTAGTGTTCTATGAAAAACTATAAAGAAAGCCTGAACTTGACCCGAGGGCATGTAAAGCTTGCAAATGTGGACCTACAGTATCTTACCCGGGTGGAAAACTAGCAGAAATGGGGAAATTCAGCTTCTTGCTCATGCAACTTAATGCTGGTTTTGCAGTATTGTCAAGCATATGAAATATCTTTTACTGCATATGAATTCCATTTTAGCAGTAGAAAATTTATCTAACTATGCCTAAATTCCAACATGAACAGACTGAAAGAACCTTATCATCTGAAGAACACCAACAAGAACATGTGATGCTGCTCACCACATCATAAACATAGCACACTCTGAGCTACAGTTTCAAAAACCTCAGTGCATCCCGCTGATTGGAAAACTTCATGTCTGGATTCGAGGTTTTCTGAGTGTGTATGTGCAGCAGCCGGGGAGAGGTGTCCTGTAGTGAGTATTGATTCGACCCCCAAAGTCTGATGACTTGCTCCATTTGCAGAGTGCCACCCCATGCTGCACTTCCACTAAGGTGTGAGGAAGTGCTGGACCCCAAACACCGGGGACAACAGTGGAGACCGCTGCCATCAGTCGGTGCCAACACAGGGGGCAGAAATGAGGCTCAGCTGTGACAGAACAGAACAGAATAGTCCTTCCTTCTCAGCTCTCCAGGGCCTCTCCAGCAGTCCACGTGCCTGTCAGATACCTGCTTGTGCTCCTCTTTCAGTGGTGCACTAACACATGCTCGGATAGCAGGGAGCGTCTAAGGGCCTGTGCCCAAATAGCGTTTTACTTTGGCAGAAAAGTGCTGGGGGGCACTGGGATGAAGCGCTTGTGCAGGGAGAGAAAAAAACACTGTGCATGGGTTTTGAGTCTATGAAAATATTGAAATATCAACTCTAACCACTGTTGTGCAAAGTTACAACTATAACCTAATGAGTTGTCCAAGAGTGACAAGTCCCGCCCATCTAATGTATGACTGGTTGCCTGAAAAGGAGCAACAGTGACGACACCAGCGCCTTTCTGAAAACTTGAGATTTTCAACTTGTTTTTCAACATCCTTGTGTTTGGTGCAGCACAGTCACTGATTGATGATTGGTGAACATGACCTTGGTGTGTTCAGTTTACTCACGTCACATGATTTCTGCATATTAAAGTTCAAATTCTTCATGTTACGTCTTGCTGCAATTTGGAGCTGCCAGTGTGCCAAATTGCCTAGAGTAGCTTTAAGCTTTAACATAAACGTCCCACTAAATGATAGTCACCACAGAAAACGATCATCTTTAAAACCTCTGAGAGGTCACTTACTCTCTCGCTCGAGCCTCTAATTATTAAATAAAGCGATAGATTTCTAGTGCACATTTCTCCTCCACGTCCTGAGTACAAATGTGTCAGTTCAATTTCACAAGTGCAATTTTGATTCAATTGTATAATGCTGTATTATGATGTAAATTCATAATGCACATGGGTTCAAATGTACAAACAAAACTATTATAAAAGTAAGATCAATCAACATTTGATTAGTTGACTGACTGAGGAATCTGAAAATCATCTTACTTGGAGGCATGATGTGGTGCATGGCTACAGACAGGAAGAAAATGGCGTCGCTGTAGTAAGCCCCAGAGCCAGCGCTGAAGTGCTTCTGCATGGCTTCCACAATAGGGAACAGCTTCTGTGTGAGGGCGACCACGTCGTGGAAAACCACCTGCAAGGAGATGATTCAGTGGAAACATGTTAACGCAAATTGCAATGTTGACTACAGCAATTCCCAATGCATTTTGTGATCCAAAAAAGGTGTAATAGATAACATAACATACAGAATAACATAATCTGGTGTGTGCACTGAAAAAAATCATAGATGCTAAATTAACTTGCCCTGGATTAAAAAAAAAAGGGTAAAATTTACAAGTAAAGAGTAATTTGGCTCCATAGTGTATTTCTGCAGGGAGGGAGAAGAGGATGGGTTATCCTGCAATATACTGCAGAGAACCACTTGCCTTTCCAACAATTCTACCACAGTTTTTGGACTAGGTAACAGACAAAACTATGATGTCTCTGGAAAAGGAAAAAATGTTTCTTGGATTGAATACCTAAAAAATCCACCATTGTACCATATGGCTGCATTTTTCTTTTTTTTTTGGTCATTTTTTTATACATAATGAAATGTGCATCTACTGGTATGCCATGGAGGAACCACTAAAAATATGCCATTTTCCTGAAAGTAGAAGTAATTGGATTTTAAAGTAAAATTTGGCCTTTATTGTTAGATTTGTGCACAATATATGGAGAATGAGCTAAGAATTTCATTCTGACCTGAACAATAACTCTGTTATATTGAGTAAATGCTAAGCATAGCTAGAGTGAGTCCCTAGTTCCACATCAGTCATGCTATCTGACAAAATCTGAATCTTCATTAACTGAAGAACTGACTGCATTCAGAGGGGTCTGCCAACAAAATCCTTATCCTGCACTAAACTCACAATCAGTTTCATCTTTTGTCTATAGGCTAACGGCTGCCATGCTCCTCAGTGCTGCTCCTGTGAGCCCTAAATCCCATGATCACTGCCAGACAGCGGTTTCTGCTGTGATCATGTACAGTAAATATCTCTCGAGATTACAGAAAGAGGATTGAAAAAGATACAGTAATCAGTGATGCCCATTAAAGCCATGATTTCTGCAGCAAAAATCGACAAATACATTCGGACATTTTCCAGATTGTACTCAAGCCTGACAGCAATGAGAGTATTTATTACAGGGCTTAGATAAATCCTGGTCAATATGGGTGTCATATTTTAGACCAAGTTCACGTGTCTGGCATGCCAACCATCAATTAATGATCCCTAAAAGATTAAGGTAGTCCCTGGGTCATTTTTGGAGTGCTGGTATTGTTTAATAATGGTGCACAATTCGTTGTAGTTGTATTTCCTGAGCCACTAATGAAATGCTGACTAACCTAGATGCATTGGATACATCTGCATATTATGCAATTTGCAGATGCATCTGTAAAAACTGGGATGACTCGCTTTATGTGCAATAATAAAGTTAGCTTCAGTCCCTATATCACCAATAGAGCACACAGTCAAATACATGGACTGTGTTTTAAGACAAATCACAGTACTATGCAAAAAGAATAACGTGATGAAATAAATCCCCAAAATCCTGATGGCTGTTTTCTGTCTTTAAATACGTAACATTATGAATTATTGTTCAATTACACACTCTCACTGTGTAAACTGTGCCTTTGATAAAATGAGCAACAAGGGGTAGAAAAAAAATCTTACAGCCAAAGACAGTCTGAACAGATAATGTCAAATAAATATATCTCTCGTATGGGCTCAGTTGCAGCTGTGCACAAAAAAATGCATTCTGCTTTTAAAGCATGTATATGTGGATTTTTCTTGTATATTTTATAGACTGTTTATAGACAAAGCTATGCATTAATAATTCAGAGAGTAAACACAGCACAACCAAAAGTTTCTTATTTTCAGTAACACTGGCACAATAAATAATGCAACAAGGTCTTAGAAAATTCTAAGTCTATTTGTTTTATAAATATCCAATGTTGGTCTTCGTTTAGGCAGACATGAATTCAAGATTTTACCAACATACTTTTGAAAGGTTAAAGAAAAGGCAATCCAGTTGTGCTGCAGTGTGAGAAAAAGTGCAAACAAAGTTAGCCTTGAACTGGATTTGTAGGTCTGGCTATGATTCTGGTACATTTATGTTACTGTGAGACGCTTGAGGTCAGTTTCAATAACCAACATAATTTCACTGAAGAGAGATTAACCCAGTACCACACACAAAGAATGTGGGTCAGCGCCGAAAGAGGAAGGGGCATTAGCAAATAAAAAGGCAAGCTAGTTTATACTGGCACAAGAGAAGCCGGTCAATGCGAAGTAAAGGCTAATGTGAGCATATGCTGCAAAGCTTGGTTATACTGTGAATAATGTTAGTTTTGTTCCTAACTGATTTTTTCCCCTTTCCTGTTGCTGTAGCAACTTACAGAAGAAAAAAGGTCAAATATTTATTGGATTGGATTTATTATATTTATTGGATTTTTTTTTTTTTTTTGGTGACCTCTGTGCTTTACCAGTTTGGTGCATTATCCTTTAATCTGTCAAATTAATTCCAAATAAAGGTCACAATCAGACTTTTACTTGAGAAAGGGACTTGGGTCACCTCTATATCAATCACCCCTGTGTCATCAAAGTCTTGAAGAGACAAATTTAATATGGATAGCTAGCATCCTGCTATTGGTGAAATCTACCGCTGAAGTACTTTTCATACAGGTGAATCACAAAATCACATTTTTCCCTGTCCATAACACCCAGTGGTCACATTTCATTTTAAAATGAGTCATTTTTTTAACACACTGCTTCTTTCTTGTTAGTAGCCCTAATTAAGGCAGTACTATTTGGGGACCACTGGGAACGGCATGACAGTCAAACATTTCATGAAGTAACAGCTCAAATGCACAAGGCCTGAGATGTGTCATGTCATTTCATGTGTGTGAATTATAGTCAACATTAATGAGGTGGCCCTTGGGCAGTGTGACTCTACAGGCTTTTTGTTCTGAATGTCAAGAGGGTCTTTTACTTCGCCACTGTTGGGAAGTCGCGGAGACTGCGATTCTTGCATAACCACCGTCTTGTCCTCATGCTCCTCTGAGATGAATAATTAAAACAAATGAGGGTAAGGATGAGCAGATAAGGATGTCAACATGCTCATACACTGTCCAAGTCAGCCCCAGGGGACTTCCCATCCCATTTGGAACTTTGGCAGGGATATTTGTGTGTGTGTGTGTGTGTGTGTGTGTGTGTGTGTGTGTGTGTGTGCATGTCAAGAGACAGTGGTTTTACTTGTTTCAGTGGTGGCAGTGATTTATTTCAGACTTCATCATCTCAACATGTTCGAAACCAGTGGTCTGGAATGACACCATGAGGATGATAATAACACTTACTCACACAGAAAACCAACGGGTATATAGCCTTCTACTACAGGCACACACTGCTATAATGTATGCAGCATGCAATTTTGATAAGCCGGCAAGTTGTGAGTGAGTTACAAGCACACTTGTTTCCCTATGATATAATAGTACTAACAACCAAACACTTTGGCAGCTTGTTTATGATAATGTTTGTTATGTTCCGGATGCTCTAGTACCTGTTGTAGCATTTTGTGATATTTCATATCCTACTGATATTGTCACCAGTACTCTATTGTCCTCTCCCATCTCAAATTTGCATTCTTTGAGTTTTGTTTTGCCACTGTGGTCTCCTTAGATATCACTGTAGCTGGTCTCACAGCACAGCTCCATCACATCAAATCTGAAGAGTCAGTCACAGCTTGTCCAGTTCTCTTAATATTACATTACAGTGTACTACAAAGTTCAGCGGTGCTCCTAAGAAGAGTCTGAGCAGGGCCTGAGTTGGAAAGTGTGGAAGGTGAAATGAACAAGGAGTAATCTGACCCTCTGGCTCAGAACAGCCTCACTGCTAAGCTGAGCAAACCTCTACTCAATCCAAAGCAGGCAGGGGATCAGCCTGGGCTAATGCCGAGCTTCGACATCCATACCAGATGATGAAGATGATGAGATATTCCTAGGGGGAATGAGCTGGCAAGCAAGTGAGGATTTGGGAAGGGATATGCAAGCTGTAAACAAGTTTGTTCTCTTGTGCTCTGTGAGGCATACAAAAGGATGGAGAAGGGGCAGGACATCACATCAAATAGAAAGAGAAAGAGAGAGGGGACGTGATCCTCTCTTTTGGCAGAAAAAATATAGTACAGGATGGATATCGCCACTGGTGAGGGTAGTTTGGCAGACCAACACTGCCCCCATGTGTTTCAAAACACATGGCATATAAATGCTTTGATGCAATCTCCAGCCAATGTGTTTCTTCAAAAGGAGGCCTGTTTTTATAAGGACGCCTTAACTACAGGCGTGGGCCTGGAGTCTTTACTTGCCAAATCCTCAAAACCCCCCACTGTGCAATTAATTACATTAAAACGACTACATCAGTAAATGAATACAAATTATCCAGAAGACCTACCTCTATGACTTGGTGTCACTGGAAAAATTTTAATACCAATACTGGCTCTAAAGGCTACTTTTTCCATCCTTAGAGTGAAAAGAATGCACAGTTCATTATAATTATCTGCTTTTCTGAGTAGAATAAGACCATGCTTGAATGATTTCCTCAACACAAAGCACCCACAGCTAGTTTGAGAGTCAAACATTTTGAAGATTTTTGATACCTTGAAGTTGATAGTAATATATATATACTGATCGATATAGTTTTAGGATACTCAACCCTTCCTACCTCGTACTTAAATGTTGCATCCAGCAGAAATTCCATGAGCATCCTCTCTCCCAATTCTTGGCTGGCAGGGTCGCTCACAAAATGAAGAACAAGCACTTCTCCCTCCAGGAAGCGGCCATGCTTAACCATGGACAACATGGCCACTCTGAACTTTTCCTGCAGGCTCCGGCTTTTGTCCACCTTGGTGAACATCATGAGTGCGTGATAGTGTTGGTCACCCACAGCTCCACTGTCCCCTCTCCTGAACCTACTATCCTCACTCTCCTCTCCTGCATCGCGCTCTTCCCCTCCATCCTCTTCAGATCCATCCAGGTGTTGCGGCCTGGTGTCCAAAGACAGGTCTGCATCATTTCTGTTGGTGTTGTGGCTGGCTTGAGTCTGCTTGATGCGCTTGGTAGTGGTGGAGAAATTTTGCCTCTCTGAGCCGAAATAGTAAAAGGCTACAACGGCAAGGGCTGCAGCCAGGAGAAGGACGAACTGATAGGACCTGAATGTACTTATCCTACCCATGGTGCTGGCTACCACTCTTAGGATGCCCATATCTCCCAGCCACTTTGCTATCCTATTGATGTCATGGGAAGGGGAATGTATTTGCAAATAAATGCACCATCTTGTGTCCTTTTAGTTCACTTTCATGTTTCAGAAGTAAGCTGCCTCATCAACAGATAGGTCCTTTCCTGCAAGAGAAACAGTACTGTCATTTTCATTCCAAGCCTTGAGGAAAGACACTAGCCACACACAGTAACATCAAACGAATGCAACACCAAAGACACTACACTGTCTTGATATGCCGTATGTTACCTACAGTGACAATAATTTCCCAGAGCACCCTGCAGTCACTGTGTTCATTCACTTCGCGCCACTGTGGACAGTCAACAAGATAAACAGTATCTCGATAAGACAGGCGTTTGGCTAAAACAGCGGTGTTTCAACACGAACGTTATTCAACGTCCAAAGTTAAAGTTAAAACTTAGTTATTGCCATGCACAGAATAGATTAGGATAGTTCAAAAAAAGTAACCACTCGCCTGTTTCAAACTGAAACGTTAGCCCTCTGCAGTTTCATCTTGACAGCTTGCACGGGCTTTGACTGACTTGCAGCTTACTAGCTAGATTCCTAAGTGCAAGAAGCAACACGTTTTCCCATGTCTACATTACAAGGCATTTTATAACAGTTGCCATTACTCTATGAGCGAACAACTTACTCCCTGAAGGAATACTACCCTGCAAAGCTAAATCACTGTGAGGCGGTGGCAAGCTAGCTAGCTACGATGCTAATTAACAAGCAACAGCAATGCGCTTACGTACGTCGCTGATTTGCCCTCCCCCACTCAGTCCCTAAGCCCAAGCCTATGACAACCGTAAGAAATTGGTAGCATAAATGTAGAAGATTATAATCGTCTAAAATTATCTTTTGGTTTTAATGTGTTACAAATTAGAATATTACATTGGGGACACTACCACAAAATGTGCTGTGGCATAAACTTCGACACATCAGTTTCACTTCAGCCATATTCCGACTATAATGATGCCTTTCCTTGCTGTCGGAAATATTAGAATTACACGGACGGACGGAACGGACATCGACAAGGGGAAATGGGATGTCAACCGTATCGAAGAACCAGGAGGAAAAAGATTAACACCACCACCAACAGAGATGCGATGTTTAAAGAGCGAAAAACGCAGAAGTCGTTTCGTCTAGCAGAAGTATTTTATTATATGTTGATCATTTCCTAGTTTCGGTCGTTTCTGTTTTTTTAAAACTTTTTTTTCCAACAAATTAGTTTTTGAAGAAACATATTGGTCAGTAAAACTTCAAAGAAACTTGAGCATAAGCACAAGAACTAGTACACTCTAAATATGGTAATATGGCATTCGCATAGATTTGGTGTCTACGGATGCATTGCTTACTATATTTTTTCGAACAAAATTATCTTTAACATTAATTAAATGTTAATTTAATGAGTTATGTATTTGCCCAATGAGTTATTTTGTTATATAATGCATGCTCCGTTTGGTATTCTTCTTCTAATAAATGTCAGAATAGACGCTGCAAGGCGTATTATCGGTCTATTTTTTAATTACTTCCAACAAAAATCATTCGAATGGGACGGTGAGAAATATTTGCGACGTTTAAGTTTGGTTTTCAGAGCTTTCGGGGAGTACCTGAAGGCAGCACCACTTCTCACGACGTTTTCGACGACGGCATTGTTGGTCCACGCTCACAGCAGCTGGCTATAGATAACGTTAGCCACTGTGTCTTTCCTAGAAAGATGCTAGTTTTTGTCTTTTCCTGGTGTTCAACTTTTGCCTGAAGACGTTACATATACTTAAGTATTGTATACGTTACCTATCGTGACCTTTCTGTGTTAAAATTCAATTACGGCGCTAGCGAAAAGCTAGCTAGCTTGCTAACAACTCGGGAAAATGAATTCCAACACGAACGTTATTCAGGTGACAAATGTTTCTCCGAGCACTACGTCCGAACAAATGAGAACTCTGTTTGGATTCCTCGGAAATATAGAGGAGCTCAAATTATTTCCGCCTGAGTGAGTATTGTAGAAAATAAACGGGTAAAATGTTAAACCTGTGAGCTTGCGGGGCTCGTGCTGTTTGTGCTTGAGGCCTGTAGCGGCGCGTTGGCCTAGTTGCACGCAAATGTTTGCCCGCGCGATAGTGAATGCAGAAAGCTAGCTAGCATAGCAGCCAGCTGAACTAGCAACTCCCCATACGTTGCGGTTGAGGGACTGAACAATGATATTCTCCAAAGAATGTTTGTCTCATTAATGGTGCAGAATTAAATACTGCCCATTCCCGAAGATGTCAGTGAGATATTAGTGCAGAGTTGAAGTTATGCTATGTACATTCTGTAACTGCATGCACACATCTTAATCAAATTAGATTTCATCACGTCTGACCACTTCAACAACCTCTGGGGATCCCCAACTCTCACTTGGACACTACTGAGCATAACTGTAGTAATTCATCTGTTTGCATTAGTTATCAGGAGATAATTGAATGTTTTCTGCTGTTTTTTTTCCCCTATGTCCAATTACACCTGGCTACACTGCAGGTAGGATATGTGAGAGACAGTATTACTGGGGGAGATAGAGATTTAGCTCTTGATTCCATTTTATATTAAAGGATTTTACCAGACCCGCCTAGAGTATTTAAGAAAACAGTATAGTAACAAATAAGCCTCAAATCTAAGATCACCCACATTACAAGCAATCAGTAGAAAAAATGAAAAAGGGTCAAAGCCCTGTGTGCCTTTGCAATATACCTGTGACCCTCAGATAACAATCTAAGAGAGGATTGCCAAGAAAAAAGTTAAGACTAAGGATAGAAACCTTTTCCCACACTAATGCAGAGATGCATGAATGGAAATTTGTTGATTAAAATTCATAAATTAGTCTAATCAGCCCCAGGAACACAACCAAGTGCAGTCGTTTGAACTCCATCTGAAGAAGGCATGTCGTGTATCCTTTTTTGTATTCTTTGCACAACATATTTGTATTTTCTTCCAGTGACTCTCCCTTGCCTGTGACTTCACGTGTCTGTTTTGTAAAGTTCCATGAGTCTGAGTCGGTGGGAGTGTCCCAGCACCTGACAAACACCGTCTTTGTGGACAGAGCCTTGATTGTTGTCCCATTCGCTGAAGGTGGGTGCCTATTTTGTTCTCGTATCACTCGACTATTTATGAACATAAAACACAATATTGCAGGTGTATATGATAGAATTACAAACACTGTCTGAGCCTTTGTGAATTGTTTTGACCAAGTTAGCTAAGCTCTTCAGTGCTTGGCAGTTGTAGGTTTAGTATAGGGAAATGTACATTTGTGCCCATGTGTTACAATCTAGCCTTTTTTTGTAAACTTCTCTCTCTGTTATTTGTGTTGTGGTTTTCATAGTGGACAAGTCATTTGCAGAGAGCCCATTCCTTGCTGGCTGAAAGCGGTCCTCTGCTGCCATCAGGAGATTAGACAAATTAATGGCACCAGGCTCGCAAGCCCCTTCTCACTCTTATTGTGCAGTAAAATATTAACTCTCTTTTTTTCTCTCTGTTCAAGGCATTTTTTTTCACACTAGCCACACAACACTAAGCAAAATGGGAAGGGGGTGTAGGGGCCACCTCTGTCCCTTATATCTGAAATGAAAGCTTTGAAAGATTTTTCCAAATATGATTTGTTTTAATCAGTCAGCATGCACAAACACAAAGCATGCAAGGAAGATTAACTGATCAGTTATGCATGCTAGAAAAAATGTAAGGTGTGTATCATCATCAACATTTAATCCAGCAGATTCTCTGGAAGGTTATCAACCCACAATTTGGCTATTAATCATGATTAAAAATTCATGCTTAGCTTCCTTTGGCTTTTACTTGCTCCATGTGCCAAAGCCTTATTTTATTATTCTACATTGTGCATCTCCATTCCCAAACTTGTACTAACATACCAGAGGTAAAAGTAGTCTTAAGCCTCTGCTTGATGTTGCAGTGAAATGCCTTTTTTTTTTTTTTTTAAATTGACCCTCTCCACACATGACTCTGAAAGGGTTGAGTGAATCTCACGTTTAACGGTGGTGTTTCTTTTGTTGTTGTGTTTTACAGTTCTTTTTCCTGGTTCAGCCAGCCCTATATACCAGGCCCTGCTGAAAATGCCACCCAACAGTTTTGTCTTCTGCAGCCTTATCCTGTTTCTCAAGTGTCCTTTCTGTCTGGTGTGTGTGTGCATATGTGTGTGTGCGTGTGTGTGTATGTCTCTCTCTCTTTTCGTTAAAATGAAAATTGTCGAATTCGAAAATAGCCTGTTTTCAGATTGCACAACCATGGATCATGATCTCCATAAGATTTTCCCTTTGATTTTACTGTTCTGTGTTTTGTTTCTCTTCAGCATTGGGCACATTGTTCATGATTCTGTTGGGGCTTTTTCTTGCAATAGCCCTTACTTGATAGAACCTGTTCAGTGTAATTGACTTTGCTGTTTTGGCGAGTTACTCTTGGCTAAAATCGAGCAGTACTGTATGTGGTTAGCACTGTAAATGGTGTCCATGTAAGTGTTGTGGTGGGCTTTACAAAGTAGCCACCAGCAAAAGCCCAGAAAAGGGCATATGATTGAACCTTTTCTGTTAATGTATTGGTAATGGTAAGTGATGCATCATAAGTGATGAATTGTACCCTGCTGTCTACACCCAAATCATGAACTTTGTTTTCTGTATCTCGATGTTTTTTGTGTGCTTTATAGCGAAGCAGCCGGCGCGAGTCGCTTGTTCATAAAACATCTAATGAAAGTTGACAGCACATCCCACTGGACAACCGACTGTGCTTGCTTACGTTTGGTTCATGACTTAAAAAACAAGTACAGGTGATAAAATCTTGGTAGTGTTGACCACAGTGTGTATTGTGACTTTTGAAATCATAGCTGCTAATCCTACCATCATACTTTGAAAAAAAAAAAGTCAGGGATCAACATTTACAGACAAGACAAGAAGTGGAATGTGTTTTTGTTTTGTTTTTGCTACATTTCTCTCACATGGTAAGAGTAGTTAGACTGAGGTGGTTGTCTGCAAGTCTTGTCTGAGTGTAGTAGATTTTGGCTTTGAGCGTGCACTGATATGTTTTTGTCCTTCTCCAGGAGTTATTCCTGATGAATCTAAAGCTCTGTCGCTGCTGGCTCCAGCCAATGCTGTGGCAGGGATGATGCCTGGGGGAGGCCTTCTACCAACACCTAATCCTTTGGCATCAGTAAGTGTTCACAGTTTCTTAAGTCTTAAGCCTACACTGTTGATGATTGGCATTTTGTTTGTATCTTTGGCATAGCTTGAAAAGCATCTTGTAAACTCATATCAAAGTCTCTTGACTTAAAAGGGTTATTACTAAATCCTTACTGAATTTGTGACTTGGGAAAATTTATTTTATTACCAAAGTCAGTGGGTTGCATTTTACCCAATTTTCTGTGTTTTATGCAAAACAGAAATGTGATTTCTATCATTCATGGTAGCTGTTTTGATTGTACGGTATAATACATTCCAAAACATTTTTATAAATGAGGCTCATGTTTTTTGTTTTCTTTTCTTTTTTTAATCCACAAAAGTCAGTTTTCTTGTAATATTATTAAGAGATACCAGTGATGGAGACTTTGTGTGAACAGACATGGCAAAAAACCATTTAGAAGATGCTTTCAAAGTATCACTCTGGCTAAGGTGAATGTTGAGCCTATTTTTCTCATTGCCATTTTTGTGGTATTAGGTCCACTGGTTCGTGTTCCCCCCAATACCTTATTATAATCAATTTAAAAGGAACTGCTTTTAGATGGAAAAACAATTTATCAGTTAAGAGGCTTGAAATGAAGCAGGATGTAACCAGCGGCCGTCAGAGATTGGTGAAAATCGCTATGTAAGACAATACTCTGACTATAAACAAGCGGAAACGATGATGAGTGTTGGATGAAAGTGGCTGAAATAGTCATGTTAGAATTTTGAGGTTTTTTTGTTTGTTTTTATAATGGTAAATGGGCTGCATTAATATAATGCTTCCTGTAGTCTACTGACCACTCAAAGCGCTTTATAATGTCTGCCTTAGATTCACTCATTCATTCACGCCCACATTCATACACTGATGACACAGGCTGCCATGCAAGGTGCCAACCTGCTCAGGCGTGGTGTTCAGAGGTGGGAAATGAGTCACATGATGAATGTTATTTTAATAATGGCATTTAAAAAAACTGGAATTACTAGATAGGAGAAGAGGGCATGCTGGGAAAACAGGCTCAACATTCACTGTAGACGGGATTATCTTTTAAACTTAATTTTCCCTCACAGCTTCATAAGTGCATACATTTAGATGAGCCTGATGAAGCATTTGGCAAAACACAGTTCCCTTTAAAGATCCTCAGTATTTAAAGAATGGGCCGTCACCATTTCTATAGTTTTGTGGTTTTATTTTTTAATTTAGCCATGCTTTTGCAGTGGCCAGCACCTCTACATCTATAACATGCTGCTCACACGTTTTTTCCTTTTTTGCATGCATTTTGTTGTTTTTAATATGGATGACCCTAGTGAGAATGGAAACTTTAACTATGATAACTGAGTGTTGGTGTCATGTGCCGCTCGTTGAGCCATGCAGAGCGTGTGTTAAGTGTCTTTATTAAATGTTCAGATGGGAGGGGCACCATTCGGAGGTCTTGGAGGTCCTAACATGGAGCAAATGGCTGCCATGGGGATGCCTGGACCTAACATGAACCCCCAGGTTAGGACTTGATCAGTGGCATTCTTAGTCACTGCAGATTTGTTTTAAAAGATCTTTAATCAAATGGATAATATCCTGCTTCTTTTCCTCAGGCTCTCTCTGCTGACTTCCTGAAGCTCATGCAGTCCATGGACCCCAAGTAAGACACAATTCACACTTCTCATCCAGTGCATTCAGTTCAGTGGACCTCACCTAAATATTTTTGAGAGAATCATCAAACTCATCAATGCCTTTGCAGGTTGAATCCCATGGCAGCTGGACTGAACTTGAACCCAGGGATGAAAACTGACGCCTCCAATAAGGAGATTGAGGAGGCCATGAAGAGAGTCCGAGAAGCCCAGTCACTCATTTCTGCAGCTATTGAGCCCGGAAGTGAGTACTTCTGTTTTAGTCCTTCACAATGATATTGGGGTCATGGACTATGGTTTGGTCTCATGTTTGTCTGGCCGTGTTTGTCTGGTTGTATATTGGTGAAACTTCTCTCTGTCCCTTATGGCATCTGGTTAAAAGGTGTTGCCAGGAATTTAAACCACACAGTTAAAAACATTAGTTTGTTCTCTAAGCCATTAAGTGTCTAAATACACCACCAGGACACCTCAATATTGACTGCTATTGTTGTTTATAGTGTGTTTAAGGTATATGATTGTGTGAAAATGTCTTTTTGTTAAATGTTGTACTGTGTTTATTTGCTACAAAACAGCTGCTCTCAAGGATTATGATAACTGGCTCAGTCAGCTGTATTTGTTAGATTATGTGAGCGGTAAATCTCCACTTTTTGCTAGTCTTATCACCTCAAGATATTATTTTATTTTTTCTTGCATTTGCAGATAAAAAAGATGAAAAGCGCAAACATTCCCGCTCCCGGTCACGGTCACGACGCAGGAGGTCCAGGTCTCGTTCCAAACACAGGTAAGACCGCTGCCTGCCAAATCCAGTTTGTGGCCTGGGAACAGTCAGCAAAGAGACCAACAATGTAATGCCATGTGTGCTCAGTAAACATGAAAATTCAGTGTCATTTCTGGAAATAATTGGGGTTATCGTATTCTAAACTGTATCACCTTCACAGCAGACGATCGAAGAGCAGGTCTCGGCGGAGGTCTCACTCCAGGAGCAGAAGGAGGTCCAAGAGCCCACGAAGGAGGAGGTCCCACTCCCGAGATCGAAGCCGCCGCAGTAGATCTAGGTCAGTGTCTCCTCTGCTGTCCTTGAGACTGAGATAGCTGCCTTTATTTTCAATTTTTAGTTTAAACTTTTATCCAGGGAAGCATTGCCAGCTATACCTGTGTTTGCCACCACTACTCATGCAGAATCTTAGCTGCAGTTTTTTAAGTGTTAGTTTTACCGAGTACATACAGTAAACTTTTCAGCATAATCATTCAGTTACACATATTCACATGCAGGAGCTGCCAGTACATCCACGGTCTAAATGCCTTGCTCACTGGCACTGTGACAGTTACTTCAAAGAGTAAAGTAACTTCTAGTCACAGCTCTGCTTTTTGATTATATTGTGCTCCTTGCTCTTCCTTGCACAGGGACAGGAGGAAGGAGGAAAAGTCTAAGAAACGGTCAAAGACGCCCCCCAAGAGCTACAGTAGCGCCAGGAGGTCTCGAAGCATTAGCCGGTAAGTGGTCTGCAAACAGGACGTTAGGATATGACGAAGTGCAGGCACATCTTGGATTAAAATAAGATGACCATGAAAAAAGTAACAACCCTCTTTTTTTTTTTTTTTTTTTTTTATA
>OMKZ01000507.1:50200-63679 GCA_900302535.1 Neoniphon sammara
GGGTGTACAGGTGTTTTGCATTTTAGATTCTCTGAACAGACAGAAATGACATTTGGGATAATCAATCCCAATTATCTCTATATTGGACGGCGTGTCCAGTCAGCATGTGTAGGAAAATTGTCACAAATTTTTGTAAAGAAAATGGTGGGGGAAAAAAAGAAAAAAAAATTATTAGACATGGTTTTAAACTGTCAAATAACGGTATTTTTAAGGCCCTATTGAATCTTTTTTTTTTGTTCTATTTCAATTTCCATTTGTCTTAAAAATGTTTCTTCCTCCTGCCAGTAGAATATACAGCAATTTCCAATAAATGGCAGTTTATTTATATACTACTAGACAGGATTTGGTCCCTTGCCCATTCAGACTGTTCTCATATAACCGAACATCATCACCATGTTGCATTTGGTGCAGTGCAGCTTTTTATTTTTTGCTCTGTTGGAGACATAACCAATTTGCTTTAACTGTAACGCACTCAGTTCTGTTCCAACTGTACCTGTTTCCCAACCCCCATGTAATTGTACACTGTAGATCAAAATGTGTTGCTGTAATGAAATACATTGTAATGTTTTACAACAAAGTAATAAAATTTGGGTCAAACTATTTCTTGTGATGAGACTGAGGAAATTATTGAAAAATGTAGATAAAAAAGCTGAGATTCTGCTCATGCCATCAGTGATGTGAGGATGCAAAAAAATAGAGTCCAATAGTTCATTCAGATATGTGGGGTTTTTATTTTAGTACATTTTATATGAAAATAGTGTGGCAGGCTTATACAGGGGTTCTTGCTGTACAACTGGCATGATGTATAGGCATGAATACATGAAACATAAGATTCAAGTTACTGAAGCCAAGGTAGGATCATAAAATAAAGTATACATAACATAAATGAGGAAGCACAATTCCATTGGCTGCACTAGCCAGTAGTGAGGAATGGAATCGTGATGGAGAAAAATGAGAAGCACTGTTTGGCTACACTGATACTGAATATGGAAATGCTCCACCATGAATGCCCAGCTGCTGAACATAAACAAACCTAAGCCACCTTAGGGATGAACTAAAGTTAAGCGTAACATTCTGCAGAATACCTATTTGGATCAACATCAACCAGATAAAGAGCTCGTAAACTGTTAAAGCAGCTATAAAGAGTCGGAAGAGTTAATAAGCTTTTCCTGCCCAGGTCAGTGTCAACACTTCCCAGGATGCAAATTTCTACAGAACGAATTTCCAAGGAACCATGGTGCTTTGTGCTCTTCTCCCTGTCGAAATGACTGGCGGTTCCATACATCTGAAAGGGCTCCATAAAGTTTTGCAAATGAGTTGGGATAAAGAAAAATAGGGGAATAAATCAGAGAATTAGGAGATTTTTTTTTTTTTTTTTTTTTTAACCAGCACAGAAGTCTATGTACAAAAATAGCAACTGCCACCATGGTACAAACCAATAAATTCTTTGAATTAACTCACATGACAATACATAAAAATTTCCACAACTCTTCCTCTTGTAGACTACATCTTAGTCCTGTCAACGTAAAGAAAATTAAAAAAAGAACGCAAAAGATAAAAGCAATAAAAACAAATGAAACCAATGTATTTACACATTGCGCAGGGGAAAGGCCTGTTTTTTTTTGTTACATGTAAAAATGGCGTGAACATTGTACTTCAACATCATTCATTCATTCCTTAATGTCTACTGATAACTGAAAAAAATGTACAACCCCCTGGTTTGATTCTTTTAGCTGGATTGTACAACTTGTCATATAGCATACAAAGGTAGAAGAAGAAAAGGCTTAGACGTCATAACTTATAATGCCACACTCGTCGCCAGTCAAACGGAGAAGACATTGTGGTACCATTAAAATCTGCAGCATTTCTAGCGTTGCCTCTCTGAAAACTACATTTCAAACGCGGTGCAAAGGGTCGAGTGACTGCCTTTGCGAACTCCACTGAGTGCAGAGTAGCTGTAGTGAATCTAAATAGTGCCCAAAAATTTCAGTGATGCTACTCCACGCTCAGGACAGTCCTTAGACACACCTAACATTTTTTTTTTCTTTTTACAAAACCTGTTTTATCACTTGTTCATTTGAAGTGGAAACTTTTAGGTTGTTAATGTGTAAAAGTTGCCGTTTTAATAAAATGTACCTTTTATTCCTCATTTTCTTAACTGAAAGTGTTTAGTACAGGTATTGGAACCATGACAGTCTCACTTTGATGATGTCAGGATTGTATTTTCTTGAGCTTAAAGCTAAAAAAAAAACAAAAACTCAAAACAACTGAAACATCTTAATTCTTCAGAGAATGTCTACTTTTGCAGAGTAAACCCCCTATAAAGTCAGTTCTTGTGGAACTCCTCTCCAACATACCACAGAGTAATTTCAGTGCGTCACTACAGGTCAGTTAAACATAATCCCTTTATAAACATTACATACATACTTACATACACAGCGTCAGCTCAATCGGTTCTCGTTCCTCTGACTTAAAACTCGTACAGAAAATCTGCCTCTGTCACTCAATGTAACCTCAATGCCCTTTCATGGACGAGACTCTGAGTCCCTCCCACCTGCCTGATCAACGTAGTGACGTGCACTTCCTGCCTCAGGTGCTGGGTTGAATCCGGAGGTGAGGCAAAATGTAGAATGTGCAACACTGTGCTCCACCACACCTTGTAGTAGCTACTAAAATGTGGAGCTCTCTGCCTCAGTGGGCTTTAGTCATGGAAGCTGCTGTTTAACTCTGGTTGTCTTATTGCAGCAGGGTGTTGTAGTGAATAGGCAGACCCCCCCACTCCCAACAGGACAACCATGATTCAAAGCCCCTCAGGTTAGCAAGCATCTACCCTGCTTAAGTGTCCTTGAGCAAGGCACTGAGTCCCTACCAGCTCCAGGGGTGCTGCTCTGTAGCTGACACAGACCATGGTTTTTGTTTTGCTTTAAAAAAAAAAAAAAAAAAAGAAAAGAAAAAAAGAAAGAAAAGACAAAAGAAAACAGATGTTTTGGAGTGCGATGTTGCCACATTGTATATTTGCTTCCCCACGGCTGTCCAGACCTGAAAGGTTAAAGGTCAGGGAAGCGGCTGGGGTCTTCTTTGTACTCGTTGGGGATGGTGAAAATGGATTCGTCGAACTCATCGTAGCGAAACTCCTGAAATGTCACCGTGGCTGTGATCGTAGGAAAGACAGGGATGTCTGCAGGGAGGCAGAAGCAGCAGCGTCACCAACTTTTATTTTTATAAGTCTTAGAGCCATACGTCGACATTTTGACAACTGTCACAGAACTGTTTCTATAATTCTCCTTTAGTCGCTTTTAATGAATACTAACTGCTGTAGAAAAAAGCGACAACTGGAGTTAAAAGCATCCCTTAAAATATCCCTTTCAACCTAATTACAGCGTCCTCTCAGTGCGCTGATGTCATATGTTCAAATAACCATGCAGATATGCTTGATTGAACTGCGTCTACTTACCGAGTTTGACAGGAAAGCCAGGGGGGAGCTTCATCTGAACAAACTCCCTGAGTTTATTAAAGTGCTTGAAGGGTGCAATCACCTCCAGAACATTTAACAGCCTGAGGGGGAGCACAACCAACAGATGGCGTTACACAGGGAATTCAACCAAAACGGAGTGTGCGTAAATTTTTACGCGAGGGTGCAATGCCCCCTTTTTCATCCGTGGCTGTGATACACATGCATTCAAAGATAAACTGTGAAAACTAAAATTGCAACATAGAATTATACAATATTAATTATTAGAAAGATAAATTACAGCTCTGACTGAGTTTGCCATCCGTTGCTATGTAACGGATGATGACTTTATTTCTTTTCCAGTAAATTTTCTTAAACCCTTGGAGTCTTTTATTTTATTTATCTACATGTTTTGCATTAAAATCTGTTTTATCTTTGTTTTCCATTGTTTTTATGGCAGTCCTCTTTGTTTTATCACTTTGCAAACTGAACTAAATTAAAACCATCCCCTCAACTCTCCAAAAATGAATACCATTAGTACCCACTTTCCATTACAACATCTTTCTGCCTGCTTATCTGAACACTGAGCTGGAGAGAAGACTCACGATTCAATGCCCAGAGGGAAGTCTTGACTCATGGCTACCGTGGCTTTGAAGTTTTTCTTGCTCTCTTTGCAGACCAGCTCTCTCCCAAGATGAGGAGCTCTGAGGAGAGAGAGAAACATGATTCCATGATAACATCAACTCACCACTGATCATTTATGTACTTATCACTTATGTAAAATGTAAACTCAATTGACTCCATACAGTAGGTAATTTATGGTTGGTTCACAAAATGATAACACTTGTATAAACTTCAGTAACACTTGTTCCCCTATATGGCTATGCAGCGGTCTGGAAATTAACTTGCTTGCTTAAACAGATACCTACTTTCCATTGTCAGCAGAGATGTATTCTTCCCAGCTTATAGTGTTTGGCGACGGGGGAGTTAGAGATTGTCTCCTCACCGGCTGAAAAGTAGAGGAAAAAAACACGTAAAGGACAGATATCCAGACTCAACAACTGCAGAGTCCCACATAAACACAAGGAACAAAAAAAACAAGGTTCACAGCAAGGTCGAGACCAGACAAAACTAAGCTAAAATTTATCAAACTCAGAATGTACCAGAGTTCTTGCACTGGTCTGTAAATTTGTAAAATCTGAAACTGCAAACATCCTCTGTAAGTCTGTCAATGATCACCACAAGCATTCTCAGCTCAAACCACTAGATGGCTCCAGCGCATCACTGAAGTGACTGAGCTTGGTGTAAAACCTGCTCAAAGTGCAACCACAAGGACCGAATTGTTATGCAGCTGAAATAACAATGTATGAAGCTAAACACCGGTGGAATCCTGAGACTTAAACCCTTTCAATGCAGCGTGTTCTTTGTGCCAACTCCGTGCACATTCCCCTTACTTCCTAGACAGCTGTGTCTCCGTCCTTTAATCCTAGCTTTCGGTATTCAACTGAGATTACCACTTCTTAAAACTACATCACTTGCTACCATCAGTATTCTGCAGTTAATGCTATAAACGGCATAATTTAGTCTAACCACAGTGATCCATTTAATCTTCATTTACGCTTTTTTGACGTTAAAATAACTACATGAATAGGGCACATTAAACATTTTTTTAAGCTGTTCAAATCCCTCTGCCTGAAATTGGCTTTTCATTGATGTTGGGAGTGTGTGTCATCTGGGCGGGGGCCAGCAGTGAGTTGGATTACAGCCACCAAGGTGAGGCCAAAGGAGGGGAAGTCATGGCAGCACCAGACAGTAAAGTGCAGACAGATGTATGGAGACTTGTTCAAAAATATGGTGAACATTGCAAACTGGCTGCGTTCACTGTCTGCTGCCACAACCTGCATCGATATAACTATGAAGTGAATTGAGAATTTCCACTATAAATGTAGAAATGCACTTCAGGGCATATGATAAATACGACGGTAGGAAGAGACAGCGCTCTTAACATTCCTTGAATCATAACAACATTGCAGTCATCACAGAAATGTTTTGGTGTTTTTGTCCCCGCTGTGGGCTGTGGCCTCATCAGCGCTCGCTCTCACACTGTGCGCATCAGCTCTGGCGCGCTGTTGTGACGGGGACAGAATACACACACAGTCACAGTTCGCGGGGGCCCTGGGATTGCTGGTATGCCAGTCCCGCCTGCTGGCCTTGCCCCCCTTCCATCACTCCGTGGCACCAGTGGGTTTTAGCCTTCATCCGTCTGATCAATAGCGCCGAGCCTGGATACAAAGCCCCCCAACGCTCCCATGTGTCCACAGGCGTGGAGCTGACCCACTGTCCCCTCTCCAGCCCCCCTGGGTTGTCCTCCATTAGGCCACAATCGCTGTGGTAAACAAAGCTACGTCACAGTGACAGGCCTGCCCAGATATTTTCCTCTTATCTGCTTCCATGTATCAATTTCCAATGGGGGCGGAAGGAACAACCAGTACAGCATCAACTACAGACCCCCAAAAGACACACACTCACACACAAGCTGAGGTACAATCAGTTTTTTTGTACATCAGGTCAACAGGCATTAATGCAAACACACAGAATGTAAAGGGGCTGACAAACAACAGTGGACACATTGATGAGACAAAGCCTCACACAGGACGGGGGTGGGAGGGACTCGACGAAAACAAACCAAGCAGTTAAAAGGCATTCATCGAGTGTTGTGTGGCTTTGTCTTTACTGTGTACTGTGTGACTGGCATTGCAAACAGTGTTTAGAGAAGGGCTTGCGGAGCAAATTCTGGAACATACCGTAGTGAAGGGACGGCGGGTGGGAGTGTCGCCGTGTGAACGAGGCACAGCTTTGCCAGTCTCACCACTAGGTGGCAACGCTAGACCTCAAATCCATGCATAGTGGATGTGGGAGAGGGTAGCCCTAGCTCATAAACAACAGTGATTGGGGCAGCTTTTCATTCCAAAGTCATGTCTGGGAAAAATAAACTTCAAAGAAACAACAGTAGAGAGCCAGACGGAGGTATTTTTCAATAAACCGTGATAGGTTGATGAAAAGAATCTGGTGTTGAAGGTGGATACAAAGTCCATGCTCTTTTTACAGGCTCTGTTTTACTACAGACGGGGCAGTGAGTGTCGTGAGGTTTATTTTGTCTGAGGCTTAGGTCCTACCCCGAGGGTCCAACGTGACAGGACAGTTTCAGGATTTGACTGGCGGTTACGCTGCAGATACAAGTAAACAAGATTTTTACATTTTAACTCAACTACCTCCTCTTATTTACTACAGAGCAGGCCGCCTTACTGGTCTCACTCCAGCTTTTTCACACAAGTTTCTAGCAAACTGACCATTAACTTTAAAAGAGTGGAAATGCATTGGCACATTCAGTCAAGGTCCAGAGCCCATTGCAAGTTGGCAACAGGTCAGTAAGTCTATCAACTGCTTTTTCTTCTGTTTTATAGCAACAAAAGCTACAGAAGACAAAGATCTTTTCTTTAATTTACCCAACAAAAATCCCTCTTGCCTGAATTTTTGTCACAATAAATGGCACAATGGAAGGCAACTAACACGTGAGCGTATTATCAACTTCTGCTGATTCGTAAAGTAATTTTATAAATGATTGAGAACCTGTGAGAAAACAAAGGGGAGGACAATTGGGTGTTTTGAAATAATTGTATGAAACCCGCATACTATCTCATATCTCACATTTAATTAATCATCTAGATGTTCAGCCTTCTGGATTTTTGTACAGGTAACCAATTCATGCACCATTATCAAAGTACAGGGCAAAATGATAAGAAAGATGGATGGCAAAGGGCGTGCTCATGACAAGCATGTTTGAAGCTGATTATTCAGTGCATGTTTAACCCTTTAGTTCGGTCCATTGAGCGGGTGAGAACAATGCCATTCACTCTCTCCCTGCTCTTTTGCTGCTGGTTTTGCTGGCTTTACACTACGATTTGCAGGCAGTGATGCGACTGGCTCACCTCAAAGTTTTGCTCGATGAGGTTCCCTCCTTTGCTCAGGCTCTCCATGATGGCTTTGTTCCTCAAGATGTCCTCCTCGCTCAGATGCTCCCGCCTCTTCCTGGACTCGAGCACCAGGCCGTTCACCGAATAGAAATCTGCCAGGAAGTTTCCCACACGTTCCTGGAGAGAGGAGAAATGGCAACAGCAAGCCCTCCTGCTGAGTCACCAATGTCCCTTTCAATACATCTCGAGGGGACGAGGGGAGGGGATGAGGGAAAGCATTCGCTGCATATCATATTTGCTGATTCCACGCTCCCTACCTAGTTTGTGTTTATTTTGACCCCGAATCTATGACCTGCAGTTTGTTTCTGGGGTTATCACTGTAGGTCCTGTGTTTGGGTTACTGTCTTTGCTGCCTTGTGACTTTGGGCTTTTTGTTTTTTTTTTAGGGGGTAAGGAAATGTACCACAGGAAACGCGATCTGGAATGCGGACAGTCCGTACAGTACTGAAAAACAGATCAACTGTTGTTGCCAAACAAAGGTCACATTCCAATTAAGAAAACGCTTCTGTATTTGATTAAAGGGGTTAGACAGAGATTTAATATATGACATCTGGATGAATGTGAGGCATACATTGTAAAGTGCTCTGAGTAGTCTGTAGAAAAACGCTATGGAAACGCAGTCCATTTAACAGTTATACGTCATACCAATGTAACAGCAATAAAAAAAGAAATGCACTTAAGATTATCTGAAACAAAAATAGACAGAAAGACGCAAACTGTCCCTTCCAGTCCAGGGTGAAGACCAGATATGCCCAGTGACTTTGGAACAGCCTGCCGGCAAAATGGCAAAATTACTGTCAATTTACAAATGTGCTTTCATTTCCATTGTATTTGCCTGTTCTATTCCCGAGTAACCCTGTTTTTTTTTTTTGTTTTTTTTTTTTGTTTTAATTAATTTGAAATATTTTACTGTTTAACCTGTTATTGCTGATTGTGCCTACATAAATAAAGAGATTCCGTGACCTCAAAATATTTTATGCACTTCTTGGTTTATCAGTTTCTTTTTTCGACTCATAAAAGTCAGTCAAGATATGAGCATGTCTGGTTTTCACTGCAGCTGTGCTTCTTATTGAGAAACCCGCCATCTGGACGCCACCATCTAATGCAATAAATATGTATACATATATATATATATATAAACATTCTACTATATTCCTCTGAAGTAACCCATTTATAAAATTCCCTGTACATTCCCCAACTTCAACAGAGAATTTCCTGACTTTCCCTTTCATGGAATTCCAGAAATTCCATGACCAGGTGGAGCCCTGTGAGTGGGGGTGAACTTTATACGAGTAGTGGCAGTGGCCAAGGTGGTGGTATTAATTGTATAACAGCAATAATAACAATGAAAAAAACTGGCACCAACCGTCTTGTCCTCTCTGAACAGCCAGCCAGTCTGTGCCCTGGAGAAAGTGATGGACTTGGTGGAGAGCGTGGCAGAGTACACATCACTGCTCATCAGGATGTCCACCTCCTCCTCTGTCTCCATCTCTGACTCCTGAAGATACACAGGTCACAGGTAAGAAACTCTAGATGCCTCGACACACCCAGGCTGACAAAAATGTAAAGCAACACTTTGATATGTCAGGCTGGAGTTCCCCCTAGACGCTCGTTATGCTGTGCCAAAAAAATCAGTAGCTGTGCCCCTTGGTTTCCATGTAGAATGCTAACAAACCAAACAGGAATATTAAAGACAAAAAAGCGGTAGGAAGCGATGGAGAAAAGATAACTACAACTCAACATGTCAACATATCCCTTTCACAGATTTAAGCCATGTAATTTAATTCAGGGATGTGTTTTCACACCTCAAACAGCATTTCTGATGAGTTCATTTCTTAGTGTTTAGAAATTTCCAACAGGGAGGGAGACTAATATCTTCTGTCCACTGTCAGACCCACGCTGTCATGGCCGTGCGGTGCTGAGCCCAGTCTGGCCTGAATGCGTTTCCACTGTATATGAGACCAGCAAGGTTCTGCTTGCTGCTATGACGCTGCTCAGTGTTGCTAGGACACAAGCATTAGCTATCTGTCAACTGCTCTGTTTATGGGAGTTTAGTGTCATAGTACGCTACCGGTAAGTTTGTTTTGTTTCTTATTACACATAACGCAAAGCCGCTCCATCTTGGGCTTGGTGTTAAGTTACTCTTTAAAATCAACTGGGACCTCCGGATTATGGCTACTGGAGTAGACTAACTGGTTTGGGCAGTCTGGTACTGAATTTACCCCTCCCATGACAAGAAAACTTAACTCTCCCTAAAGTATTGTTAATGGCATCTGTCTCTTCACCTCATGGTGTATCCGCTGGTAGACTTTCTGTTCGTTGTCGAGCACCACGAAGGACTCGGAGGGGATGGCGTCGCCATTGAAGATGAAGCTGAGGTCACCGCGCTGGCACTTCATGTCTGTGAAGTCTATCAGTGTGGTGTCCAGCCTATACAAACACACACAGCTACAGGGTTTAGTGTGAGGGCATTAGGGAGAGGAAAAGACAAGAAATGAGGAAAAGGAAATAGAGGAAAACAGCAAGAGAGATGGATCAAGATGTGACAAAGAAAAAAAGAAAGAAGAAAAGGTAGAAGGAGAGGAGTCTAAATGCAAGGCCACATCCCAGCCACTAGGACACACACACTATCACAAGTGTAAGCAAAAGAAAAAAAACCCTTTTAACTGCAGATGTCTAACTTTGGCTCAAAAAGCTCAGAGGCAACGTGTGTGCTAATCGTTGCCATGGGAGACGTACAGCCCATTTCTGTTTTGAACGAAAGCTATTTTTTTTTTCTCTTCCCGCTTTGTGGGAGCGGGTAGTTGTGGAACGAGGCGTGACAGCAAAGAGAATAACTGAGCTCCGTGTGAAGACCAGACACAAAGTGGTAGGTATGAGAGGGGTGACGGGGTTGACACACTGTACCGCTGGAATGTAAATGAACTTGCACTGACAGTTTCTTCTGTCTCCCTCTCTTCCTGCAGCTCCGAGATAATAAGAGGACATTTTGAATACCAAATTAGACAGCCTGGAGCAGTTCGGGAGAATGATGACAAGCCCGACATCAAGGCTAACTCGCACAGGTATGTGTGCCCGTGCGCAGAGACACAAACACAAACACACACTCTTTTATGTGCTGAATCTTCAGACAGACTTAGTTCACTAGGATGTCTTATGTGTTATCAATACCAAGAAAGTCTGCGTGTGTGCTGGTTGACAGGGTGGGTTAGACTGTGACATATGACCTACCGACAGAAATATATCATCCACGTGTGAATGTACACATGCATGTGTGAGTGACAGTGTGCCACGGCTGAATAAGATCGACCTCAAGGCTGTTGAGTGATGCCTGATAGTGGCTTCTTGCTGCACTCTGAACCAGGACTGTGCAGCTCAATCATTACCAATAACCAGGGCAGGAAACGCACCATTATGGATTCCCACTGTAGATTCATTGCTGGGACTGCCAGTAAGCATAAAGCCAGGGTGACGGCTTTCTCCTCATTAAAAGTGCAGCAGGGTTAGATTCTACAACGACTCTCCATCCAGGAGGCTCTGATTTGGATTGAAACACACAAGTAATAAATCTGCGCACAGAGGCAGGGCCGTTGTGCTGTTGTGCTGATTTCACACTAGAGCTAACCAAACGAGGTTGTTGCAGGCACTAAAGCCCAATGGAGGCAGAAGGAAAGGGAGGGAGGAGAGTGGGAAAGAGAGCGGAGAGTCGAGAGCGTGGAGTGTGCAGCACAAGATGACAGATAAACTACTATCTCTTAAAAGTTATAAAGTGCCCTCAATAAGAGATGTTTTCTTGAGGAATAAAGGGTTTTATTGCAATGCGCCTACCATTCAGAAAGGCTCTCTTTTTTCTAAGTCACTAAGGGCTGTGAGCATTACTCAAGAGGGGCAGCAGTATGCACGAAATGCCGAGCCAAGCTGGGTTAGATTCACGTGAATCACTGCAAATTGTGTAATGTGGAGAGGAGTACAAGATAATGAGGGGTGCTGTCAATCTATAGTGGTTGTGACACAAAGGTAAGTTCACCTTAGGGCTATCAGAGGGAGGATTTCTTTGAATGTTTGTGACTGTTATTGCACTTCAAACCCTTATGATAAGAAAGTTGGGTTCAAACAGAAAAAAAGGTCCCGCCTTATTCACACCTCTTTGTTCGGTCCTCCCAGCTACAGTGTGTCACACAGACTTACATTACTACCACTACTACTACAAGACCAAAGACATGATGTAGATATTAACACTAAAACAGAGGACACCTAGAAGACGTGTTATCATGCATGCGACGGAAATAGGGAAGTCACTTGATTTATACCCAAAACTACCATGTAATACTGGCTTTACATGTAGACTGACACATTTAGGCTGATACATTTGGAATGTAACTGAATGCCCATCATTTTTAGGTGCATTTTTTTAAGCACAGAAGACCACAAATTACACGTTTACAAGGCAGTCATGGAATTACCTTTGCATGGACCTTAGGGTAAAAATAACTCGTTTTCTTGCAAAGCTTGAAAAACTTGTTGACTTGCCTGATGTTGATGCCCTGCTTGTAGATCTTACACGCATCTGAAGGCAGGATTCTGGAGAGCAAAGGCACTGCAACACGAAAAGAGAAATGATGTGAAAACACAGCCTGGAACTGCCTAATTTTAGAAACTCCACTGAATAATGAAGATCACCATCCACTTCAAAGCTTCTATAGTGGATAGCCCTGTAGACTATAGGGCCATATACCAGCAATAACTGGTAGTTCTGTTGCTAAATATTTAATAACCCTGACAACTCTGGCTGGAGTAAGTCAATGAAAAATAAATCTTTAACTCTGTACCAACACTGTACAAATCTCCAAACACAAAAAAGTGGAATTCGAACAGTCCGGAATAATACTGCAAAGGACTGCATCAAAGAACCAACTTCCGTTACAAATCCAAGCGTCTCTTCCCGACTCAGAAGTGCACCACATGTAACCTAGTGAGTCCTGGCGGGGGCACCGAGCCAGAAATCCCTCTGATGTGAGCACAGATCCACAAGACGACGTGTTGGTTTAGACTGGATTCTACACCAAGCGCATAAGTCAGAGCTGGAAGCTTCCTAGACTACAAATACAGTTTTCAGCTCTCTATCCCCACATCAAAGCCTTGACGTTTTTTTGTTCCTCGCCTCACGCTGTCCCAGAGGCGGGGATTATTTACCAACCACATCTATGTTGCTCCTATTTCCACCTTTTCCCCTCTGCAGATGTGCAGATGTCTATCTGGTGTACATGCTCTCCATGAAAATAAACAACCACGCTGTACACAAATATGGAGAGACAAGTGTGCATGAAAGGAGCAGGAAGTGAGTGAAACATTGTGGGTAACATCTTGCTGATCAAGTTCTTTGCAGTGCTGCTTATGATCGTGCATTTTGTTGCCGTATCAGCCATTTTTCCACCATTAAAATGCATCCGAATGATGCTACCATGTGGCCTCTAGTTAATACAATACCTCTGTTTCCTTACATGCCCCATTACTAATGCACTGTTACACAACTAACTGACATTTTACTATCATGTGTCCATTATATAATCTTGTCCAGCATGTCAATAATTTACAAGAGACATGTGTACACAACATTCAGTTCTGGCTCAAGCTCTCAGGTCCGACACGTGCAAACTATGCAGGGCTGCAGCTTAAGATTAGTTTCACTGTCGATTAATGTATTAACGTCAAAATAATGATAAATGTCCATCACAAGTTACCAGAGCCTAAATGACGTCTTCAAAAGTGTTTTCTTAGTTTTAGCAAATATTTAGGATTTTGATAAATGACTATCTTTGTCTAACAATGTGGCAGCGATCACTAACCAGGGCAAAGTCTGTGCGAATCAAATGCAACTGATGAAAGAATTCTGACTTGTTTTCCCCTCATTTAACAAATACCTAATCAGTTTGGTTTTGAGCACTGCATTTCCACAGCCTTACTGACGGAAGCATGCAAGACTGGGTGAACACC
>OMKZ01000509.1:0-14189 GCA_900302535.1 Neoniphon sammara
GCGGACGGCCCCCTGTTGGACATCCACCTGATGCTGGAGGGCAGTTAGCCGTGAGTGGAGGGAAGGCTGTGGTGTCCGTCAACGGGGGCATGATGTCTGTGGCCGCAGAAACAGGCGCAGTTTCCTGGTGCGGGTCCCGGGCCGCCGGCTTCTCGGTCACGGACAAAGCCGCGTACTTGTTTGAGAGCGACAGGCTCGGGAGAGAAGGAGCCCCGCCATGGGTCCCGCTCGGAGCCCTCTTCCGCCTGCGGACAACCACTTCGGTCCAGGGGGTCCCCTTGCTTGGAGTGGAGCAGACGGGTTGCTGACAGGAGGAGGACGGTTCCCAAAGAACTGTGTGCCCGAGTACTGAGGGGGTGTTCTGTCGTGCGGGCTCACCGGTCCGTGAGGTCTCCAGCCAGCTGGTCAGAGTCGGGAGACGAGACCTGATGGTGGACAGCAGGGAATCCTTCCTCTGCAACTCCTCCGACATTCGTTCCTTGTCCTCAAGAAGGTCAGCAATCTTTTTGTATGCCTTTTGTAGCAGTTTCTCCACATCGCCAGGTGGTTCGGCAGCGTCCATAGTTTGCATAACAGATAGCTAGGCCTCAACAACAAACCTAGCTAGGTTAGCATACAGAGCTACAACCAGTTTACCGCCGACTTCGGATTACTCACAACTTAAAATCCAAACGTCCGATGACTAAAATCTTTTACCTCGTTAAAATATATAGGTAAAATAAATAGGATCTAAAAGTGTAGAGTAAAACTGTGGCCTAAAAACTGGGTAAAACTGGTTAAAAATGTCAATTTATGACAAGCAACCACAACGCCGGCGCATGCGCACTTCAATTCAGTTAGCTAACACCCACCTCATTTTGACAAATATATTAATGGGATTGAGTAATCTCACTATCTCAAATGAAGTCCCACTCAAAATCCATGAGTCTCCTTAGCAGAGTGGACACTTGTGGGTTCACTGTTGTACTCCTTTTGGTTGTGACTTTGCCCGTTTTCTTGGATGCAGCTTTGCCTCGTACAGTCTTGATGCCTGTCTCGGGGTTTTTTCCAACGAAGCGCTTGAAAAATGATAGTGTTTCTTCAATGTATAAAAATCAAGTTGTTGAACTCAATCAGATTAATAACACAATAAAAGGCAGAAAATGTATAGATGTAGGATTGAAAACATAAGAAAAATTCAGGTTCTACTTAAAGTATCTAACCTTTGGATGAACACGAGGGTGCATGCTGCCTCTTCTTGGTACTGAAGATTAAAGGTGTAGAAGGTGGAAAATAAGGCAGCAAGCCCCGTCAAGAACATGGGCTGAATCCCCTCACATATAATGTGTCCCTCAAGACTGACCATCCAGCGCTGAATACTTCCTGCCATTTCACCTGAAACTTAGAATTTAATCCATCATGTATATTCTGTCCATCTGTATCTTAATCTTATTTTATCTCCTCAGAATCAATATTTCTACAACTGTTAATGCCTCTCATTTCAACTGCCCCCAATAGCAATAGTAGCACAGTAATATGGAGAGATGTTAAGTTTTTCTTGTTACAGAATAGTTATTGTGCATCTTGTTGGATTTATAGCAGAAAGAAGTACAGCTGTGGTTTTTGATGCTCATACAACCATGGTACAGTTGGAGGTGCTTTAGATGACTTTTGAGGATCCTGTCTTGATCACAGAGTCAGCAATGGGTGTAACACCATGTGAAGATTCCATTTGCACAGATATCTCCAATTGTGCTTATTTCTCCAAACCATGTGTTGTTGTTGTTGTTTTTCAGATAATATCATTAAAAAACACTAAGCAATATTGTCTTTTTAATCATTTTGGATTTTGGATTTAGAAAGTACTGTATACAGCTGTTTGCTGTGTCATTCAAAAATGTCATTTCTCATTCTTTTGAAAATAAATTATTTATGTACTGACCATTATTCCAACCATGAGAAATTAGATAAATTTGAACAACAGCAATATATTCCTATAACAATGGAGATCAGAATATCTCTTTACAAGAGTACTGCATTATGCTTTAATAGAATTTTTTGTTGCTTTCATATCCAGTGGTGTAAACATACCAAGCAGTATCAGACAAGGAGTGTCAGGTATGGCGATTGTCCTCTCAATGTCAGCTGCAGTGGCAGAACCCTAGGACATAGAAAGTGAAATACAAAGTGTATTGTTATAAGATGAGTTATTGTATGACATGGCATATGTATATATAAAAAGGAAACTTACATCTACAAGAAGGATGAGCTCTGTAATGTTCTCTGAGAAGTGAGCCATCAGAAGCTGGATGATATGAAAGCTCGGCATGTTCACCCAGAGAGTGAACTTCCTTGACTCCTGCACTGATGGGTTCAGTCTTGAAGAATTCCATAATGGCTCTACCACACTCCTCCATGGCAAGCTCAAGTTTGTGCAGTATAGGGATATCCGTGAGAAGCTCAAAGTGAGAACAGAGCCCTTTCTGAGTAAACAGGTATGGCCACTTTGTTTTTAAATCCTCAATTGTTGGTGCTGGTAGAACATTTATGTGGCACCGTTGCAGATAGAAAGTTGTTTCCATTAGCTGCTTTATCTCTGCTCCATCAGCCCCGTTTATACCTTCCCGACTGTAGATCTCTTGCAGTTTTTGATGTTTGCTCTCCACTGTGTCTCCTCTGGCGGAAGGCTGGGCTGGAATCTGGTACAGCCATACATGTCAGTAGGTCCTCTCTTTTGACCACAGCCAGATGAACGGTGCTGTTGAAAGCTGCTAGTGCGGTTCAGGTTGTCAATGCAATTTATTACTTGGATTAGGAGTGATGTGTATCCACTTCCCAGAAGATGACCATTGTCAAGTTGATCAGCAGAACTGTTTGGATATTGACGAGCAATGTTTCGGCAAACTATAAGGCACTGTGAGCTTGTTGGGTTTACCTCATTTCTCATCTGCTAGCACTCTTACCATCTGTCGTCGTGCAGCAGGTGAAGGCCTCTTACCATCTGAAATGGCTGAACGAATGTCCATAGGCATGAGGTTCCATGGCACCTGAAAGGATTCTGGCCATGATTTCTTTATGTGAGAGGAGGGCTGGCTGTCTTCAGTTACATTAGATGCTGAGCAGGAGAGCACAGACAAGGTGGAGGGACTGGAAAATGGTGAAGTTGCTGAGTAGGAGAGCACAGATGAGGTGGGTGGACTGGAAAATTGTGAAGTTGCTTAGCAGGAGAGCACAGATGAGGTGGATGGACTGGAAAGTGATGCAGAGTTGCTGCTGTCTGCAGTGGTGGGGGAAGGCAGGACTTGGAGGTCCAAGGTGATTGATGCAGTTTGAATGCATCCAAAAGTTTTCTCTGTTGAATAACAGGTAGTAAGTCTCCAATGTCTCCTTGTTTGACATAGCTGAGGTCTTCTATTGAGTCTAAACCAGAGCTTATTAACCTGTCTATCACAATCTGCTTAACAGCTTCAGAAAGATTTGGCAAGGCCCTAAGGAGGATCTCCTTTAGCTCCTCCACCAAGGTCACCATTGCTCTCTGTTGAGAGGAAAGAATGGTGTGGAACATTTGGCATATCACACAATGCATACTCTGGTAAAGGGTAATAATCAACTAAGTCATCTTGTTTAACACAACAGTAGCATCCCTGACTTGGTGTGAAGCCATAAACACCTATATCATGGAGAAGCAGAGCCTTACATTTTTTAGTGCAAAAATACACTGCAGAGTCATTGTGGATAAGTACCACAATGATCTTTCCAATCACAAGGCCCTCAGAATTCTCATTTACACCAAGCATGTTTTTTTGTACTTTGTGCCTTTCACAGTTGCTTCATGAGCAATCGAAGTATTGTCAGGTCGAAAATCAAAGCTTAATACCGATTCCCTGATGCTATGATTGTAGTCTGTAGGAAAAAACTCAGTCACCTTTTCCACTACAACAGCCAGTGGGAAGATCACCGGCAGTGATCTTCCCACTGAAAGAGTTAAACACAAGTTTTTAAAATTGTGCAGTTTCCTTGCACACTGTTTGAAATAAGTGTGTTTGCTCTCAAATCGCAGTGTCCACAAACGAATAAATGGCCCAAAACAGATTATGAGCTCTGGATAGTGGCTGATATAATGATGCTTTGGCTTCAGTGGTTGACCAGGGAAAGCTTGCTTTCTGAAATACAAATATTCATCAATAAGCACTCTCAAATATCCAATTTGTCCGACTGAAATGGCTGGTGCACAAATAAGAGAAACAATTTCTCTTAATTGTAAAACAAGTTGCAAAGTTTGATTTTCACCTGGAGATTTAATTTTCTCTCCATTGAGCACTGGTAGCATCCTCAACAAGCACCAGTTTTGGACAGCATGCCCACCCAGCTTATCACTTCCTGGACTGACTTCACAAGGTCTATCATTAGCATTGTTCCCAATACTTAAACTGGTTAATCCTTCGGTTCAACTCAAGGTAAATGAACTGTTTGTCTACCTTCACCAGATGCTGGATGTACAACGCGAGATCAGAGGCTACAATGCCTTCAAACAAATCATGGCCAATACATGGAGGCAGTCCAGGCTGACATACATGAAAGGAGGACAGTTCATTGGACAAGGAGTCAAATTTGATACCTCCACTTTGGACTGAACCACCTTCAAGTCTCTGAACATGCTCTCTGTATGATTGCACTGTGCGAGTAGTGGCCCTGCAGAGAGGATCTGTCTGAAACATGTTTTGTCTATTTCACAGTAGCTGCAGAAATTAACACTCAAGCTGAAATTCTCGAGAAATCCTCCAATCCCATGTGCAGTATTCCTTTATGGACCTGTTCATCAGGTAACACCACACCATTGCTCTCAAGGTATTTCAGATCTTTTACCAGGCGACCCATGAGCAATTCCTGACCAAAATACTTGAAATCTTGAAAGTTGCATCTGGTCAATACTTGACCTGTGGTGTGGTAATAAGTCTGCCAGTGTGAGATACATGGCAAGTACTTTGTTTTTCTTTTTTCCTGACCCAAGTGGGTTTACCACTTCAAAAGCATGATAAAGGATCAAGTGCAAAGACCCCTCTGTTTGGAGTGGGTTCTCAGTAATACTTTCCCCATCCTACACATCTTGAAAGACATCCTTTGGCACAGGTTTGGGCACAGGTGTGTACTTCATTGTACTGGTCACTTAGACTTGCACTGAAACAGAGCTTCAAGTGTTTGTTTTATGGGGACATACTGAGCAAAGCACTTTTTGCCTGCTTCATTTTGTCCCAGACATATAGGCACTGGTTCAACATGATTAAGTTGTTTCTTGCAAACAGTCTATGTTGATCTATTTTCAGTGTGTGGGTATTGTGAGTCCAGAAAAGATCTGTTTTCAAATCATCAATAAGAGTCCTTATGGCCTCAAATGGAATCCCAAGCACATGCAACTTTTCAGTCTAAAAGTAATTGTGACTGGCTGATGTCGTGTATTGACTGCAAATCTCCAATGATTGTCTGAATAGTGGAGAATGGAAGCAGCAACTTTGCTTGTAGTTTAAGATAAAAGAGCAAGATTCCTCAAAAACAGTGTATCAATGTTTTCTGGGCTAACCTCCAAATGCTCAGTATCAGCAGCAGCATCCAGCTGCATGTCACAGAGCAAATCACGATCATCACGAGTGCCACTAGTTCCACTTACACCTGCTGAGACAATGATAGACTATCAAATTTCCCTCTCCACTGTCTTTGTGTTTTCTGAACAAATGAGAAGTAAAAGTGAAGCAAGAAAGAAAAGAAAGAAAGAAAAAGCTCCTTTTGCCAGTTCACCTGATAGTGTCACAACTGGACTAAATGCACGACTCGGGAGACAAAGTGCCACTAAACAGTCTTTTAATGACAGAGTAAAAGTAAAGTCACTCATACAGAGAAAAACGCTCAAAGTAATTAAATAAACAAGACTCGCTCATGAAGCGGAAAAACAACAAAAAAAAATCACTCTTTCGAGGAACCCACCATTATGAAGGGAAAAAAAGGCAGGACAAAGTTTCAAAATAACTCAAGGCAGACTAAGGCAAAACACAAAGCAAAGTATCAAAGAGTGCAAAAACCTGACTTGGGCTGGCATGGTTCTCTGGCTTCTCGGACAAGACGAACTGGCACAGGACAAGGGGAGACACAGACTATATATACCCACACGCACACACAAGGTAATGGGAAACAGGTGGGAACAATCAGGGCGGGGCAGACAATCAGACCAGTGGGAAACACAAGGGGAAGAGGCAAGTTACCTGAAACGAGAGGAGAGTGATGTCAAAATAAAACAGGAAGCCACGAGACAACTTAGACACAGGACAAAAAACTAAACATAACTTAAGATTTCTTGGACATGACAGATAGTTGCTTATTTCAGTGTTTGATGTCTGAAAAATTAACTGATCAATTGTGTCATGTGATGATGTGTCATGCTTACTATGATCAGTAGGGCAAAAGTAAAGTCATCTACTGCATCTGCAATATCAGAGAAATGTGTCAAAAATCAATCTAAATACAAATGAACAGTCAATTGAGATGATGCACAATGCAAGGTGGAGAAACAATCACGGTTACAGCAAAGCAAATCTTCAGTACTTTGTGATCCAATAATTATCTTGAAAATAATCTTGCCTTTATTTGAATCTGCACTGTGACACACAAAAATTAGCATCCACTGTAGTCTTACATAATATTAGCCTAATTCAACTGTTGGAGTGGCTTACATAGACTGTAAAATGTTTACACAAGACTATCATAAAGCTTCATGAATTCACTGGCAAAATGCAGGTGTCAACACACGTTAACTTAGTAGATATTAAAATGTGCTCCTTGTGTTGTTTGATTAATTGGCAATCATCTTTGAACATTTAGCTAGCTGATAAATCCTTCTAGCATGATGTGCACATGCTGTAATCATCAATGCAAACAAAAGAAAACATTGCTTACAGTAGCTACATACTTTGCACCAATTTATAAATCAAATAAAATTGCTACTCACCAAATAATTAGTAAGATGGGGATGGATCAGGAAAGGCGAGTATCTAGCTTCACATGTGCAGCTCAGGTCCTCAGCTCCATAGTAGTTCTAACCCTGTGAGTACATAAATTACAGCTGGGGGACCAAGAAGTGGCCATTATGTTCCAGGGATTAGTCATATCCTAATAAAAGTGGAATGAGTAAAACTAAGTAAACATGTTGTCCTCCGTGTGTCCATACATCAGTTGCGAGCGTGTCATATTAGTCCCTACTAAGTGTCCCTACTAAGTGTCGCTGCTAAGTGTTCCTGCTAAGTGTTAGTTGCCTGAAAAAAAAGTGACAGTGACGACACCACCAAACCAGAGTTAATGGTGTTGTGAAACTGAAGCTAAGTGACGGCTCACACCAGTGAGCCATCACTTAGCTTCAGATTATACTCATAGATTATAATGGTAGCAGTATCTTAAACACATTTGTTAGAAAGCAACAATGCATGGTTAAGCAAGTTTAAGTAAGTAATTTAATAACTAAGCTAATACTATAGTATATAAAGCTATACTCTAAATTCCATTTTGTTTTAAAATCTCAATACAACCTCATTTTTGGGTCAATAATGACCATAATGAAAAGTTAATGTGAAGTGTTAAGTATTTATTGCTATTTGTTGTTGCCTATTGAATTGGCCAACACTGTAATTTCTATGCCATATGGATGAATAAAGTAAACCTAACCTGAATGGGTGTTGATGCTGTCTTTACACTGCACCAGATATTCAGGAGGGCTAGCCTTCCAGCCTTTGCGGTCTTTAAACTGTGTACCACAAACTGTGCATTTTGTAGAGCAGAAAATGATTGCTAGATGTTAGATAACTGCAAGATGTAGCTAATGTACATATGAAATAGAATTTAAGTTTAAAGAAATAATAAAAAAGTAGCCTTACAAGAAAAAAAGTAGATCCTCAAAATGTGGAATCACAAATACACTACATTTTAATAATCAGAAATTTATGAATTACAACAGCATTGTATAAAAATTCAACTTTGTCACTTTGCAATATGTAACCGTGACATTGATATTTTTTTTCTTTCATTGCAACAGAAAGTGATACACTCCATCCCATGCTTTCCCATCGCTATTGTATACAGTTACTATGGAAATCGCTAGGGCTGGTCCCTCCAATATGACGCCTATCTAGCTTGAAAATCGGCAAATCAGAAACACTGGGAGACAGTATCCAGTCTTTTTTCTAGATCAGATGGTCCACCATATTTATTTCTGAGTATTAAATCGAATAAAGTACTAAATCTTTTCTTCCCTTTTCCCCCTCCTCCTCTTCTTCGTCTTCTTCTTCTTCTCCTACTTCACCTTATTTATTAATCATTTTCTTTGTTTTCAGGGGATCAGCAGTCTCTTCAGCTCCCTCAAAGTGGTTCGTCTGCTGCGTCTGGGACGGGTTGCCAGGAAGTTGGACCACTACATTGAGTATGGTGCTGCTGTACTGGTTTTACTGGTCTGTGTGTTCGGTCTGGCAGCTCATTGGCTGGCCTGCATCTGGTACAGCATCGGAGACTACGAGGTGATTGACGAGGGCACCAACAGAGTGCGGATGGACAGCTGGCTGTACCTGTTGGGCGAGGCAGTTGGGACGCCGTACCGTTTCAACGCCACAGGCTCGGGCCGCTGGGAGGGTGGACCCAGCAAGGACTCAGTCTACATCACCTCGCTGTACTTCACCATGACCAGCCTGACTAGCATTGGCTTCGGCAACATTGCCCCCACCACTGACGGAGAAAAGATCTTCGCTGTGGCCATGATGATGATCGGATGTGAGTGGTTGTCATTTCCTTTCATGGTCGTTTCCTTGTTCCCGATTGGTCCCTTCTCTCTCAGTGTTTCTAGATGGGAATCTGTTGAGGGTTTTCTCAGCTATTGGGAAGGCTTTTCCTTTCTGTCATTGTGGGCAGGGCAGTCGAGTGGTTAAAGAGGCTGCACTGTAAATTGAAGGTCTCAGGTTTGATTCCAGTGTGTGCCCTGGATAAGAGCACAGGTTAAAGGACCAGGGTATAAGTGTACATTGTTGCTTCCAGAAACAGAAAAAAACATCAGTTGGGATACAGTCTCCCTGCTGAGTATGACTTCATCACTGCAACAAATCTCCGTGTTAACAAGTCCTTCAGTCTCATCTCATTCAGTGTTTAAATCTTCAAAAAAGGTACAAAATCTGAAACAAGTTGATTACCATTGGAAACAAGTGGGATTATCTCATCCCAAAGGCAGATTTTTGATATTTGAACACTGAAGACAACACAAAATGACTTGCTAACATTGAGATTTTTGTGGTGCTGGGAGTTAGTGTTTCAGACATTGAAGATAAAATGTGTTAGCACTCATTGGAAATGCTGTTGTCTCTGGAGAATTATGTGTTGTAGAAAAGTATCCTGAATCTAAAATTTATTCTGCAGGTTGCTGAAGCTCTGAGTCACTGGTTGGGAAAATTCCATCAATATGATAAAGATCCAGTACATTTCCTCCGTGTGGGAAATGCATGGTGTTTTCACATCATCATCCCTGTCACAGTCTGTCATTATGTTGGTCTTTTAAATTTGGACATTTTTATCTACACCTTTCTCTCTTAAATTGGACTGGATACACTGAATTCTGCTGCCGCTTTCCAACCCAAATTATTATTTTGCTAACAAAAAGCTAATACTGCGGCACACATGAACAATGTAGCCGGCTGCCCTGTGAACAGCTTTGCCCGATAAATTTACCAGTAGAATAATTCTAGCTGCTTCTGAGCCATACAAAATATATATATATACAGCTCCCATGTCCATTTCTTTGTCCTATCTGTTCTCTTTGGTCAACGAAACAACAAAAGTATTAAGAGGAGAAGAATCACTACAACTCAGAATGCGGGGCAAAACACTTAACTATTAGCTATTTGCTTTTTAAAACTATACTGATCACATTCAGGTTATAAAAATGTTGAGATAATTTTTCTCAAAATTGTTATAAATTATTTTTAATTAATTAGGAAAACCCAAATAATTTCTCCCATTGATTTTTTTGTTCCAGAAGTCTGGAACTGCGAACAAATAAGACGAATGACAACATGACTGCTCAGGCCTGTTTTGGCTGAGCTGAGTCCTCACAGAGCAATGTGATTGGCCAGTAGTGGGTGTGGCAGTAGTCTTTAGATTAGTGAACGGGTTTTGTTGCTACCCTCTAATACGACTCAGAAATTATGACACACAGGACTGTTTCTTATAGTTGTAGCTAGGGATGCACGCGATTAGTCGTCTAAACGATTAAACGTCCACCCCCTTGCTAGTCGGCACCAGAAATATTAGTCGTTTAAACCAATTTGTGTTTTACTCATGTGCAAGGCTGCTTAACTGTCATACAACCGCCCGCCACTAGTCGGGGCTACAGAGCCGCCAGACAGCAGTCCCCCTCTCCGCGGCAATGCTCGAGTAGACTGGAGTTTTAAAACGGCACGGTGGGAAGATGGCCTCTCGCAAAACCAGCGCGGTTTGGCGGTACTTTAATCTAGAAAATGAAAACAAGGTAGCATGTAGACTGTGTCAGAAACAACTGGCATACAATCACTCAACTGGAACCACATTCGACTCAAGCATTTGGATGTTAAGGAAACGACGGCTGCTGCTGCTAGTGGTGCTAGCCACACTCAGGCCGATTTGACACTGTTTACCCGGAGACGGTGTTCTCCCGTCCGGTCTGAGAAGATAACGCAGCTCATCACAATAATGACCTCGCAAGATATGCTTCCACTTAACTTTGTGGAAGGTAAAGGCTTGTGCTAAATTTTCACTGTTTTCTGAGTGTTTTCCTTTTTTTAGACTAGTCGACTAGTCTTAATTAAAATTTTCGTTTAGTCGCCAGGGAAATTAGTCGCCAGGAACATCCCTAGTTGTAGCGTGCATGCGCACAGACAACTCTCAAAATGGTTGTCGTTTGGTTACATTTAGGCACCAAAAGTACTTGGTTAAGTTCAGGGAAAGGTTAGGGTTAAGGTTACGGTAAGGACCTTCGTCATCATGGTCACAATAGTAAACACGCAGAAATTAACAAAAAGAGACCGAAAACAAAACCTTAACGACTGGAAACGAACACCGGTCTCGCTTTACTCGGGACTCCAACATCGCCCTCTCGGGTCCAGTGTTTTGTCGACCCATCCACCACCCTGACCTCCCCACTCGGACTGTATCGATTAATGGGGTTGGTTTGGCAGCCACAGTATTAAATTGCTCCATTCTGTTTTATTAAATTAAACGCAGTTTTGAATACTGAAGGCATGCATGCAACGGCCACAGAGTACCGAGGCAGTTCCTGATAATGGAGAGTTAAACTTGTTTGTCCACACTCCTCATGCTGTTTGTCCCACCAGCTGATATTTCAAACTGCTTCCAGTATGAATGTGTGAAACTGACTGTGAACCAGGAAGGATTTCAGGGTTTGTTTCAGTCTGTATCTGTTACACCTACCAGCCTTTCAGACCTTCTTGTACTCTGTTGCCTTTTTCAGTTAAATGACAGTCTGCTCGTACAAAGAAAACATTGACACTAAGGCAGGCCTGTCATTAATTTATTGATAATGTGGTGTGATTGAGCTAAACTGTGCAGAACACTTTACAGGCGCTCTCACAAAGATCTTATCCATCACATAAATGCATGTGGTGGGGATTTATCTGCTGTATGGTGCAGGTTGGCATTCAGACTTCAGCCATATCTATACACTGAGGCGAGTCTTCCCAACAAGTTGTCTTTTTCTTGATGTATTCTGACTTGCAGCCATTTTGGCCTGTAGAATTTTTCAGTCTCTCAAAATGAAAGGCAAGTAGTTCTATTAAAGGGAATGTTACATGTCACCTGTCCGCAAAAACTCGATAATATAAGAAAACCAGACACCCAGTGGGCAGGTGGATTCACAATGAAATGGCATTTTGAGAGCATCCTGTTGCACCATTCATGTAGTCTTAGGTTTCTTGTATATTCCAGTTTCCGAGCAGGAAACGCATATGAACACCACATCAAGTCGTCTGATCTAGTCAGTAAATGAGGATTCTAAATTGAACAGGAACTGACCGAGCTGTGATGTTTTCCATAGCGCAGAGTTTTCTGTGAATGATAATAATTGCTCTGATAAAACTCCAGTGAGCCACAGCTGAAATTCATGTTTCAGGTCATGTTTAAAGTCATGTTTGACACAGTCCCCAAATACTTTGCTTTCAGCTGTAGTTGCTTTTGTAAACCAATGAAAAACCAACTTTAGCTTGTTGGCTACAGCTACCCTTGTTTTGCTTAACAAGCTAATGAAACTGCTGGCCATGGTTTAATACATTAATGGGAAATCCTGTTACTGTAACATGTCATATGTAAATGTTTCCCCATAGCAACAGTCATTATGCCGGATAAGGCTAAAAATGTCAGGTGGCAACATGTGGCAGGTCCAGACAACAAACAGAACAGACAACTTGTTTGAGACAGAAGAACATGAGAACATGGTCAGTTTGAACCAATGCTCTGACCAACACATTTCTGAACGATGAGCCAGTTATTTTATGCTGATCAACTGCAGTCTGAACTGTGAACTTGGAAGGGTCAGACTGCATTTTGTAGTAATACTCATTATCAGGTTTCTTTAGGGCCAACTGTGAATGCAAATGCAAGTAACTCATCACTTAAGAAATAACATATTTCAGATTCCTAGACCTTTAAGGTTACAGCTTCAAAGTTCCCCAACTGAAAATCCTGTGCCTTGAATTCTTTCGTTTGTAACAAAAGGGATTAAGGAGCTCAGCTGATTAGTTTATAGCTCTCTAACATGTTGTCGTCCAGCAGCGGTGTCAGTTACATTATCAAACGCTAATGGATCGGCAGGTGGAACAAGATTGGCAGGAAGCTCTGACCCGTCTGTCTGGCTGCATGACAGAAGCAGCTTCTGCTTCTAATGCAGAACAGGATTTCACTCCTGCTATTTAAAACTGGAATTGAAGGCAGAAAGCCAGAGATATCATAAATGTAGAGAAAGACAGAGAGGGACACAGAGCATAGATCAGTGACTCTGCACCAGAGAAGTGACAGTTTCTTTGGGGGCAAACAGATTTTTTTTCCACCTGCGCCTGTTTGGTAATTCTGTGGCTTGACATTGTTTGCTGTGAAATGGGCGAGGCAGCATGACAGATGGGAGCGGCACAGTGCAAATTGGTACCAAAAATGACATTTCTGTCACCGCCTACTCAGACTAGCATGGTGGTCTCTGCTCTTCCGAAATTACATAAACCCTGTTCATGTATGTTATGCTACCCGGTTTGATTTTGATATCACTTCTGTAGCCTGTAGCCATGTTTACATGCACATCAGAAATGTAATATGAGTTAGGCAGAGTCTGTACCTGTCTAGATTATGGACCTATATCTGTCACAGCTGCTTGCAGAACATATCTTACTGTGATTAAATTCCTTTAGCCCTCTATGGGCAGCAGGACTAATGTGTCGGTTCATCTGCAGCCTCTAATCTGAGCAATGTACTGTAGTTTGCATGTTCAAAGCCCTTTACACTTCATTCAGTCTGGCTTGATTGCAGAAGGAACACATACTTGTCTACAGTGGTCTGTGTAAACTAAACTCTGCAGGAAAAATCTGATTTCATTCTCAAATCTGATTTTTAGACTGATCGTCCAAATGTCAAGTTAAAAATGACTAGATCGGATTTGTTTGCATTGGGCTCACATCTTTTTGGCTTAAAGGTTAGAAAAGTGGGCTTGCTGTAACCACAAGGTCAGCAGTTTAATCCTCCAGACTAGTAGGAAAAATCTGGGCAGTAAGTTAGCCTTCACTTCAAGTTACTAAAGCAGATTCTGTACACACTCATGCAACTGATATTTGTGACGGACAGATACTATGACTAATGTTGACCAGAAATCAAAATAAGCCTGGTGTGGTGCTTTAAGGTGACGTGTATTTTCATGTCACTGCGACATCAGATTCCTCTTGAGAGTGTTTGCTCTGCAGCGCACTCTGCCTCGTCGCAAGAAACATCGAGCTGATTGGTTGGATTGTTGCCAAACACGCCAACTGATAATTCTTTCCTCTGAATCCAACGTGTGCTGACAGTCTGCTGCTAATACAACCTGCTGAGTGTGTGTGTGTGTGTGTGTGTGTGTGTGTGTGTGTGTGTGTGTGTGTGTGTGTGTGTGTGTGTGTGAGAGG
>OMKZ01000514.1:1918-49547 GCA_900302535.1 Neoniphon sammara
GGAGGCAGCGTCTTCCCATGTTACCAAGATCATGTGCTCAGAGTTATGAGTCCCTTTCATATTCTGAGGCCCACACTGTGTGACACCTGTGAAGAAAATTATGGAGCATTTTCTGTTCCACAGTCCAACAGGAAACAATCACATCTAATGATAAACCCTACAATCTACAAGTGACCACAACAAATACTGAATGCCCACATCATCAAATATATCCACTAATGAGAAGGCACTAATAAGGCAATAAAATATAGGAATACTCTGATGTTTTGGGCAAAACACCCATTTTCTCACTTACCCAGAGTGAGACAAGATGTTCAATACCATTTTCACCTCTGTAGTCTACTGGTTTGGTTCCTATGGGTAGCATTTCATGTCAGCTTAGCATAAATCCTTGAAGTCTACAGGAGTCATTAGCCTAGCTCCATCAACATGAAAAAATTACTGCAACTCCAAAGGCTTATTTACACAATGTATCACGTGTGTTACACGATAATGAAATACCTGTCTTGGAATTTTATTTTATTTTAAACGAGAGTTGTTTTAGGTTCGATGGTAGGAACTATAACCAATGAACACATACGTTCAGCAGTTATAGTTCCTACCATCTATAGTTTATACCATCTAACTTCTCCTAAAACAACTCTCTTTGTGTGTGTGTGTGTGTGTGTGTGTGTGTGTGTGTAAATGAGACAGCTTTGGAGTTATTAGCTAGGCTAATGACTCTTACAGACTTCAAGTCTTTAAGCTAAGATAACATGAACTGCTACCCATAGGAACCAAACCAGTGGACGTACCGAGGTGAAAATGGTATGCAACATCTTGTCTCACTCTGAGTAAGTTGGAAAAAAGGTATTTTGCCCACAACGTTTGAGTATTCCTTTAATATATGCAACATGGACCACCAGCAACACTTTTTCATCAAGCAACACTCTGTGCAAAGCAGTATAACTGGTTCCTCTCTCTCTTTGACAAAACACAGTAAGTTGTATATTTCTTTTACAGGTACAGATCTGAGATCCTATTGATATTCTGATATGTATTGATATACTGATATTCTTAACAACTATTACAAGTTACTGTATGTCCCCAGGTAATTTTGGCCTTGTTGAGTAAAGCTTTTGAATGGTGTAAAATAAGAAACACTCACCATTATGTTTGTCATTTCTGTGTTGTGTGCTCATGCAGAACAGCGAGGCAAATAAAAGCCAAGTGAACATTATAAAGACTGATATGTTGATGAAGTCAGTACATTCATTATAAAGATGGGATCAAAAGATGTGATTCTTGGTCAATAGTTCTGGATGCCTGTTGAAGAAAATGAATCGTTTGGATGAACAATATATTTTAAACGGTACATCTTTAAGTCATGGGGAACTTTTGGTAAGGAGGAATCAAAATGGTTACTTACAAATCGATGCCCACCTTGTTAGTTCTTGTTGTCATTCACTTGAATTACCCAGGAATGAGTTTAGATCGAGGATTTGTTTCAGAATAAGCCTGTAAGGGAAAACTTTTGAGTCTTGACTTTGGAACTTGTTTTTGCTCCTGCAAGTCACTTGTTCAGAATCCTCCCTGAAAAAAAAAGATACAAATCCCTTCAGAAGGAGCAAGTAATCATCACACCGATGCTTAATGCAGTAATTCTGAAAGTCCATTTACTGCTTGCGGCTGGTAGTGATTGTGAAATCCATGTGGAGCTATTTTCAGGAAATGGAGAGGCTGCTTTCTTTCTCGTAATTCTGAGTCACAGTAGCCAGATCAGACATGTTCAACTTCTACTCATGTTTTGATAGCTGTGGGTGTCTGTGGGAAAAAAAAAAAAAGATGGGTCAGTCTAAGAGGTCAGTCACAGTTGAGGGACAGGCTGGATGTTCAAACACAAGGTCAAATAAGGGTGATCGACTCACGCTTCAACTGGCAGACGGGGAAGTGACTGTCAATCAAGGATTAGCTGAGGCCTTTAGTGGCATGGAAAGGATACTCTTTGCCTCCTTGTTAACTTCGGTCTGAGTCCAGGTCTGAGTCCACCTAAGAGGCTGAAACGAACCAAGTGTGAAAACATCCTTGTATGATTCATTTTGACCATTGTAAACACAATGTGGCTCCACTACATTTAGCATTTTGCTTCCGCTTTTTGGTCCCTTTTGGTCATCTTGTTCCATCAGAAAACGAGGTAAACAATGCAAAGCAAGGGTCTGAGTTCTAAATCCCTGTATTGTTCCTCCTTGTTTCTCCTTTGGCTGTCCTTCATGGAATCTCCTTTTTCTAAAACCCATTTCTCTTTTAGAATTCAATAAGCTGCATCTGCAATGTTTGTTGTGTTTAAATTTTGCGTTCCTTGTGAAAGCTTCACCCACAGAAGTTGAATGGACAGAATTCAAGTTCCATGTGGCTTACCATTCAAACCCATATGACTGCCTGTTGTGCCACAAGAACACATTTGTCTTTGCTTTCTTTCCAGTTTTCTTCCTGGCCTCCGAGGTCAAATGAATGAAATTAAAAGAAGACTGACACATTATATCTGCCAACTGGAAAATGAATGTGGATTTTCTCATTCATGAGTTCCATCAGATGGCGCTGTTGCACTGCCATGCCCTTCCGCTTACTGTTACCATGGCAACTGAAAATCAACTGCGGCAGCGTTGTGAGAACCTGAATGGCGTTTGTGTGAGATTCGAGGGCTGGTGCAATGCAAAATAACTGTAATAATAAATACCAAAAGTTCATGTTTTTCATTTAAAAATGCTGACCAGTCAAAGAACAAAGCCTCAATGTCGGGAATTCAGCGGACCAACCCCTCATTCTGGAGCTGTGGTGAGTGACAGTCGACTGACTTCTGGGTGTCCAAATGTAATGAAGTTGTAGCAACTTTTTAGCATGCATAGCCCGTTTATTGTTGTTGTTACAGTGCAATTGCGATTACAGTAAAGTTCCTTTTGCACTAATTAAAACGGCAAAAAGTGAATAAAATAAAATAAAATTACATTTAACGATAGGGTAATTCCGGTCCCCGTATATGTCACCAAATTTTTCGAACTCGAATTTTATCAAAGAGCTAATTTACCTAACGGTACATTTAGGCCATTTTGACTGGAAAGACCAGGTTAACACAGGTGTTACTATACATTAATGAAGGTTCAGTTCCATTTAAGAGTCTTTCCATTGACCCAGCACAAACAATACCAGGACCCTGGCTCTGTAGACTTAAATGGAACAGAGCGTTCATGAATGTCATTAGTAACACCTGTGTTTATCTGCTATTTCATGTCAAAATGGCTGCTGGGAAAAGGGTCTGTTGGGCTGAATGCTCCTGTGATGCAAAAGTTTTTAAAATAAACTTTTTAAAAAAAAAAAAAAAATTTGTGCTCTTTTGACAACAAGGTCAAATGTTCACTCATTTAACCAACTGTGTATGTATGTCAAGTATCACACCCAAAGTGCAAAGATGATCCAACCTTTTGTAAGGGCATTATTTTTTATTGTTTAAAAATGTTTTTGAAAACGTTTTTTGAAACAGATTCAGCTAAATATTGTTGGAGACCTCAAATTCTACTTACTGACCAATTTCAAATGAACTATTGTCCAGAAACACTTCATACCAAAAGATTACTGACACATGATTATTTGTGTATTCACTACTGCTCTATCAAAGAGAGCAAGGTTCTCCTCTTCAAAGCCTCCAGATCACCTTATTTTGGAGAGAAGAAAGCAAGAGGCTGCCCGAGACAAAGTACTGGAGTTCACCAAGTACCAGCAAACTTGTGACTTGAGAACCACGTGGCAGAAGAGGTCCGATCGGCGCATCGTTCTAGGGACTATTGAGAGACAAGTCAAAGATGCTATGAACCAATATGAACTGAGCATTGACGAGAGGAGGAGCAGGTTTGTCTCTGAATAGCCACATTAATTTGGCATGGTTTCTTAAAGCTAATTGACCTGTCAACTATTCAAATATTTCCCCAAGGTTGCGTGATATGTTGGGGGCAGAGGAGCAGCAACTCATGAAGGAGATGGAGGACAAGAAGGAGACTGTGCTGGAAAGACAAGCAAAGATGCGAGAAAGAGCCAAGACACTAAAGGAAAGAAGGGAAAGTGAAAGGCAGCAATTGGTTGCAGACAAGCTGGAGCAACTATTCAGGTAAAAGGCTACTTTTAAGTTGGAGCTTGTTTAGTAATGGGTTTTGTGTTTGATGTGTAAAGGAATACTCCAACATTTTGGGCAAAGTACCCTTTCTCCAACTTACCCAGACTGTGACAAAATGTTTGATACCATTTTCACCTCTGTATGTCCACTGATTTGGCTCCTATGGGTAGCATTTTGTGCATAAAGACTTGAAGTCTTCAGGAGTCATTAGCCTAGCTCCATCAAAATGAAAAAATAAACCTTACAGCAACTCCGAAGCTGTCTTATTTACACAATGTATCGTGTATATTTGAAATATGGTTGGAAATACACAGCTTGGATTTCTTCTAAAAAATGAGAGTTGTTTTAGGAGAAGTTAGATAGTAGTTCCTACCATCTAACTTCTCCTAAAACGACTTGTATTTAAAAAAAAAATTCCAAGACGTGTATTTCAAACACACATGATACATTGTGTAAATAAGACAGTAAGACTGCTGTAAGGTTTTTGTGCTAAGCTGACATGAAATGCTACTGATAGGAACTGAACCAGTGGATGTGCAGAGGTGAAAATGGTATCGAACATCTTGTCTCAGTCTGGATAAGTTAGAAAAGGGGAATTTTGCCCAAAATGTTGAAGAATTCCTTTAAGTATTATAAAACTTTTCAGAGAACAGAGTGAGGAGCTGCGGGCCATCCAGGCTAAACGCAGAGAGGAGGTGGTTTGCATGGAACGTGCTGCACAGTTGCGGAGCAGGCAGGAGCTGTGCCGGCAGCAGCAGGAGGATGAGAGGCTGTTTGCTGAACTGTGGGATGCTGACCGTCAAGCCAAGGAGGAGCGAGAGAGCCAGGACTTGCAGAGGCAACAGCAGAGCAACATGGAGCAACTGGGCTACTTGAGGGCTCAGATGGAGGCTGATGAGCAGCAGAGACAACAGGCAAAGCAGCTTAAAGAGGAGGAAGCCCAACTTCTGGTCTGCATTGATTTTTTTAATGATAATTGCATAATCATTTAAATTATTCTACCACCCTCCTAATTATCCTACCTCCTTCTTCTTTTGTGTTTGCCAGCGAGAGCAGAGAGAGATGCTGTGCCTGAAAGAACAACGAGAGCAGCACCAGAAGCACCAGGACCAGGAGACGTGGCGCAGGCAGTTGGGTCAGTGTTTGCGGCTAAAAATGAAACGCCTGGCCAGGGAGCAGCAGGAGGAGCTGGCACTGGATATGAGCATTCTGCAGCAACTCCTGAAGGAGGAGAAGGATGAAAAACAGGATGCTGCTCAGAGGAAGGTAGGGAATTAGGACAGCATGAGCAAGATGGATTAAACCAATTTTACTTTTACACTAAAATGTAAGTGTTTTCATTAATTACACTACACAAAAAAATGTTTTGGCTGACCAGCAACCAACAACAGTGGGTTGACATATAACCAGTGACTGCTGGCCATTAGATGGCCCCAGAGCGCCACAATGACTCAAGTTGCACAGAAAAGGAAAACTTCGAAATACATTCATTGCTATGGGCACAATGTATAAATGAATTACAGGCAGTCTCCAGTTCAAAGTCAGCCAGGCTTCTCAAGAGAGTGTCTTATAGCACTGCTGTCCAGTTAAAACCATGTATCTTCAAAATGTCAACTAAGAAACTAAGAAAAGCAGTCTTGTTTGTAGCTTGACAACTGTACATTTTTCAACTTAGAAAACTGGTTTTGAAAAGATTTCATAACCCCAAGGGTTGTAGAATTTTCTGAACCCACAGAGGAGCAGGTAAATACTCAATTTAAGTTAAAACATGAAAATCACCAAAATCGGAGTTACGAGGACAGGTTATATAATGAATTTGTGAGAATAAATTATTTCATGGCTGAACTTTCCTTTTCCAAAGTGCCTTTGTCCCAGCTCCACCCCAAGTTAACTTGTGACCCTTTCAAGGACATTTTAAAATGTTTAACCTAAAGATGCTACATTTGCACTTGCTCAGTGCCTTTTCAGCCAATGGAGCAGCTATTGTGTCTAAGTATGTTTGTTGCATGCATATATGCGTGTCTGTGTATGTTCTTCTCAGATTGAACTGCGTAATGAGCAGCAGAAGTACCAGCAATACCTGGCTGATGAGCTGGAAAAGCAGAAGAGACAGGAGAAAGAGATAGAGCAGCTCATAGAGGCAGAGCTAAAAGAAACCTGGGCAAAAAGGGAGAAGAAGAACCAAATGCAGAGGGAGGCCAGGAATCGGCTGATGAAGGACGTGATGGAGACACGCCACCTTCAGATCCAACAGAAACGTAAGGAAAAGTGACACCAGTGTGAGAGTGGAAGATTATTTGAGCTCTCTTGATACAATGGATTGTCTGTAGATCATCACACTCTAGTATGGACTCCACACATGGTTGAATGTTTTTGTGTTGTTTTTTTTTTTTTGCGTGTGCTACAGTGGATATGAACATGCAAAAACAAATCCAGCTGGCTAAGGAGAGAGATGAGCTGAACAAAACCATTGAAGAGACAAAACTATTGGATGAGGAACAAAAAAGACGGTCTGTCACAAATATCTTAAATATCCAAGACAAGTTCTTTCTTTTTACTGATCTCTTCCTCTCCCACTCACTGCAAATGTAATCAGACTAACAGACTGTAACTACTTGTGGTCTACCCTTACAGTCACAGAGAGACATGCAAGGCATACCAAGCAGATCTGCTGGCCCAGATGATGCACCAGCAGCGGCTGCAGCTTGAGGAGAGAGCTCAGGCAGAGAGGGAGTACCAGCAGGGCTTGGCCATGCAGGAGCAGTACAAGAAGAAGAAGGAGGAAATCCTCTCCAGCCCAAATTCCCACATCACGGGTGTCCACCCCTTTAGAAGAACAGAGGGCCCCAGCCCCAGCGGCACTAGACACCAGCTTAGCCCTAATCAAGCAAAGTAAATTTATGTCTGCCCATGAGGTGGTACACACAATTACATCACACATGAAGCTGACACACACCCAAAACACTTTATTGCTAGGTGAAAAACAACACACATCTTGCAACTACATTGATCTGTTCCTCTTATAGGGCAACATGGGTTTGAATAAAATTTAATGGTTTTGCACCACAGTGACTTTCATGTCTAATTTTGTGAGACATGTTCATTAAATAGGACGTTTTATTCATGCAAGCCAAGTTCATAAACTGACATCAAAATAGGCAAAGACAGGTATAACTTGTTTGGTTATACAGAATTTACTGAGGGTGGGGGTGGGGATCCACATTGCAAAAAGCCTGTTTTTTTGAGTAAGAGGCATCATTAGGCCATCAATCAGGTTTTCCCAGCAAAACACAAATATGGAATTCAACAAGCTTGATGCACCATCAAACAAAAGTGTCTGCAATTGGAACTGGATTGATTCCATTTTGTGTTACCAAACTTGAATCTGTTGTAATTCTCAAACTGTGATTTCACTACATGCTGCTTGGGACACAATCAAATAGATAGGCAACAGTCAGTTTGGCTGAATGTATGTAATTGCATGATGAGGAACCAACCTTAGGCTTAGTCATACAAACACCTGAGCTGTGTCTCCAAAGCAACTCATCTCTGCATGCCTCAACGTCAGTGACACGCTGATTTACTGACTTAAGACGGAAAATGTTACACAAGTACTACGTAACTGTATCCAACGCAACCTATATTGTTTTATTTTTCTGAGATGACTGAAGAAATGTGATCATTTTCTTTAACTTTCTTCCTTTAATAGGTGAGTTTTTCTTACTGTACCTAACAGGTAGCTTTACACAATGCAACTTTTGTAGGCTGCAAACAACATTTTGACTGGACTCATTATGCACATTCCAAATAATAATGCAAGCCCAATTCTGGATTTCCACTGCTTGGTGCTATTACAGCGTTGACTGACACAACAGTGTTGCACAGTACTGAAGTTGCATTCAAGTTGCACCCTGTAAAGCCAGCCTAATGTGCCTTCATGACTGGCAAATGGCAATACCTGTAATGGGTGGACCAGTTTTCCTTTAGTGTATGGTGTCTTGTCGGGTTTACTGAGGTGGCAAATTCAGTCAACACCCCATACCAACAGAAGGAGTGGTTTGGGAGTGGAGGCATTAACTGATGTAGGAATAATGGTTTTGCTCAGACAAGTCTGAGATATTGTTCACATCAAGTCTTAGCACACAGTCAGCATTCGAGTGCAGCAGACTATGCTTAGGTTCAGGAAAGCCTTTTAACAAACTTCAGCTCCATATCAAAGGATCTACACGTGAAAACCTTGAGGAGATGATGAGTGATTATTACCCTTACGCCAAGGTAAACTGTGCTTTATCAAGTAGGAACTTAAGCTATGATTTTATCAACAACCAGACCTACAAAATATCTTCACGGAAATTGATGGTCAGGGGATAAGCAGGGTTGTAATGTTTACTGTGGGTTAATGTTCAAATAACACAACTATTCTGTATAATGTGCACATTTCACTATCACTATGTCCTGTCAAAGATTACACAATGTCATTGATAAGATTTCATTTCCCATGCAAGGTTTTGTTATGCTTGGAGAGAAGTGTTTAGTATCCATTAAACTTGACTGAATCCTCTCTAGAATAGGAGTCAAATGTGCTGAAAATCATTCACACCTGTCAGACTTATAAATTTTTGATGTCAGCAGTAAAACTAGTGATGAAGGCATGGAGGGGAGGGTAAACCCGGTTGACCTGAATAGTTGATTCACATTTCTAGCCTGATATTTTTTATGCTAAAATTTCTTAAATAAAGGACATGTGATTAAATGTTTAACCAGATGTAAGTTATATGGGAATATGGTCTTTAGCAAAGAAAAAGAAAAAAGATTTTTAAAAATTTCTTTAAAGATTTTCATTATTTTTTATTTATATTTATTTATTTATTTTACTATGGTTACTGATGATCATTTACTTAAGGTCACAATTACCCAATCAAGATGCATCCCCTGTATTTATGCATTTACACTGATACTTGTATTTAATCGACACCTGTCTCACCTGCGTAGAGTAACCCAATATCTATGGTGCAATGCTCTGGTAATCCAGTTGGTGTCTGAGTGTAGACGACAGTATAGAAACCTGGCTGTGGCCCAGCAAACGGGCACTTCAACATGGTCTATGGATAGGATCCCACTGGCAGGAAGTACACCGAAGCTATTTCACTGATTTTTTAGTTTTTATCTTCATTCTTCTTCCCTCATGGGCGGCAATCCATGTTTTTCAATATTTTGTTGGTGCTGGATGTAGCTGAATGACTGTAGGAGAGGACAACGTAATTAGCTAAGGGACACCTGCCTAGACCAGGAAAAAGGGACACTGGATATAGTTAACCTCGAAATAACTCAGCGAAACTCGGCGGGACGCCTGGTTGTGGAAATATGCGGACGATGGAAATCTGCCCAAAATTTGACCTTGTTTGACGGAAAAAAACTTTAGGGCAAGACAGGTATTTTAGATGGGAACGACACGACTATCGTAGTTGAGACGGACAGGGAGGACAGACGAGCTGGAAGATGTCTGTAAACGAGTTGTACACAAAGGTGAGTTGGTGGGCTGTTGTAGTTGTGTCGGCTTAGACAGATACCTGCCAAACTAATTTGTTGACTTCCACACAGTTCACTCTGTCATTACCTAAAACGACTTTGGAGAGACCTGCATCCTGCTCTTGGAGAGTGACGGTGCGGACAGTAGCCACTATAGTGTGGAGATAAAGAAAAAAAAAAACACGCCAAATTCTATTCATAAATATTGCGTTTTTATGTTGCCTTGCTTATCGGCGAACATTTTATCCCATTAAGCACGACATACCACCTTTTATTGAGCATCAGCATCCACTTTATGGAGTTGGGTATTCGTTCAGTCATCCAAGCATAATTTTATTTCGGTAAAATTTCAACTTTTAGCTAGTTCCGTTTCACCTGATATTCCCTACAGCCGTCTTCCAGGTGGTGGGCGGTAGCGATTACATGGATCAGCTGTAAAAGTTGAAATGCTCTTGAACTAGCAAGTGAATGGTGAATTCTTCATATGCCGAATTCACCAGAAGACCATACAGATAAAGAAATTGCCGCAAATCCCACTGTAACACTTATGTGTCTTTGAATGAGTATTACATTTTCAGATTTTTGAACGTAGTTTGGTGTACTGTACTTGTATGACAGAGCAGCACACCGCGGCTTGGTGGACAGGTGCAAGAGCCACAGTGTTTACTTCCTTGATTCCCTGTATGCTGCCTCCATGGAGACACGGAGGAACATTTCAAAACCCCCAAATGAATGTCCCAATTCATAGATTCGTCCGTTTATTTACTAAACCCATTACTTTTTCTTAACATTAACGTTTCAAATATTTTACCTTTAAAAACTGAAATAAGTGAACCTACTAATTTGCTAGGAGTCTGTTATAATCTGGTAACAGCAAGATCAAATGGAACAGATTAATGCGTATTTGTCTCACACTGTGCATTCATAATGTAGCTCTCTGAAAAGGACTTTATATGAATACTGACATGCGTCAGTTTCACACATTGAATAACATTTGCAAGCAAACATGGCGACCAGAAGCCGCATGTGAGCCTACATTGAACTGTAGAAACTGCCACAGGTGAGAAATAACTTCAATGGGCACTTATTTGGATGTACTTTTTCAAATGAACTTTTACAGTTGCTAAAGAAATAGAACATCAACACCGAAACAGAGCTGACTTACTCCAGATTAATTGTTCAGCTGTTAGTATGAACATCTTTGTTCTCACACAACCATAATAAAGCCTAGAATTCCAACCAACATTGGCCATAAACAGGGGCCTGACATTGTGGACTGTTTGCTTTTACCTTATTATTAGTTTATATCACAGTAGCAGTTCTATCAGTTTTGACCCAATAATCAAACTCATGTGCCTGGAAAATAAACCTGGTCACTGTTCCAGTCCACACAAAATTGTTCTTTGATTCATTGTCAGTGTCAGCTCTAGCTGATCCCTTGACTGAATGCCTTAGCATCACTTTCTAGCATTGGGAGAGGTTTGTTCTCATTTACAAATACTGAATTGTCTAAGACCTAAAGAAAAGTCTTATATTTCATAGTGTAACCCATAGACTGTATAGTCTATGGTGTAATCAAAGAAGTAGGCTTTGGTTTTTTTCTTCTAATTCCTCTTCATTGACACTGAATGGAGTCCTAAAAGCAGAAATTGTATCGAGACTAAATTGTGAGGGTGCTGATAGCATTCATTTTAAGGGTAATGTTCTTTGTACAAATCTCTTGCAGTGATGCTAAAGTAATTCAACAGATTTCATTATTTTTTGATTGATGAAGTAAAATTTCAGTGTCCTGCCAATTGGCCCCCTTTTACTCTCAGAGAGTGCCATAAATCAAATTAGTTTTCACTTAAGTGCAATGATCAGTTTTAACAACTTATGCTCTTTTTTTAAATACAATACTGTGGACTATATTACTGGAAGTCTGCAGCATTGTCTATGGCTTGTATGCTTATCACGTTCTCCCCTGAACATCAAACTCAGAAGCAGTTAGTATTGTCTGCTTGTCATGCAACATATTGTATGCTTCTTTTACACTTGTCTTATGTAAAGTTTCCACTTGTGCCTTTTCCTTTTGTCTTGGCTTCAAAATGGATTTCAGTAACTTCCCGTTTTTTCCTAAAGGGAGCTGTATAATCATGAAATACTCAACGTTTTGGGCAAAATACCCTTTTGTCTGACTTATCCAGACTGAGACAAGATGTTAGATACCATTTTCACTTCTGTACGTCCACTGGTTTGGTTCCTATGGGTAGCATTTTGTGTTAGCTTAGCATAAAGACTTGAAGTCTACAGGAGCCATCAGCCTAGCTCCATCAAGTAAACCTTAGAACAACTCCAAAGATGTCTTAGTTACACAATGTATCGCGTATTTGAAATACACGACAACTTTGGAATTGCTGTAAGCTTTATTTTTTTCACTTTGACAGAGCTAGGCTAATGTCTCCTGTAGACTTCAAGTCTTTATGCTAAGCTAACACCAAATGCTACCCATGGGAACTGAACTAGTCAACCTCAGTCTGGGTTAGTTGGAAAAAGGGTATTCTGCCCAAAACGTTGGAATATTCCTTTAAACATCAAACACAAAAGACCGTTACTAAACAAGCTCCAACTTAAAAGTAGCCTTTTACCTGAATAGTTGCTCCAGCTTGTCTGCAACCAGTTGCTGCCTTACACTTTCCCATCTTTCCTGTAGTGTCTTGGCTTTTTCTCGTATTCCTTTAACATCTCACCACAAAACCAGTCCCCACTTTCAGATGATTGTTGATGACCTGGCTCAGCAATTGGTTGGGTATACAAACTAGCCACAGATAAAGTGAGCCAGTACATTGCTGTTAGCTGGTGTACACTTCAATCCTGCCTACCCTATATCTTTCATTTTTATTTATTTATTTATTTTTAAAGGGAAGCTCTAATAGTAAACTCTTAGGGATTTACCAAACCAAAGTTGGGTAGTTTGGCTTTCTGGTTTTTGCACCTTCCATTAACTTGACCAAATGCCAAACTACAGGCCTTCTAGTAATCTGTTCTTATCTCCAACCTACGATTGCCTCACATCAGTCTTGTCTTTACAACCCCTTACATGGTTTTTACCACTTGATAATATTGCATAAGAAAGTTATAAAGTTACAATTCTCTATTTATCTCCAAAGAGAGCTCTGATTTTGACTGTCTTGTTGAAATCCCAATGCCTAGATACTGTAGTCAGGTGCATTAAGTAGGGCCACTTAATGCTTCCCACCCCCCATGAAGCCAAATAATCTGGAGTGGCAAGGCAGAAAGACAAATCCTACAGCTCCATCTGGTTTGTGTTACATGGCCAAAATCAGCTGTGTCATGAATCCGTCTGTCTCAGATTCCTCGTTGTCTTCAATACAGCAAACAAGCATAGCCATTTTGCAGATTTGTTTGAATTTATGATTAACCGGCGCTGGCTTACACTGTACTCATGTTCTGTCAGTGAGACCTGGAGTTTCTACCTGTAGTCAGTCTCGTGCATGTGATATGAGGACTAGGTTTAGCTCGGTTTGGCATTACAGACAAAATTTGGTCCGTTTTGTTTACTGTGCAGGTGGAATGTCGTTGCTTTGAGACAGGCTGAGGGTCTTGCAGAGCAGGATTAGCCGGAGTCGCCACCAACCCCCTCTGTTGTGGCTGAGGTGGGTGGGGGGTTTGCCCGTGGATCCCAGAACAATTGTAATCTCCCAGGCAGATTGTGGTGCTCATTAGACTGTTTTCTACATCTGTCTTGTTGTCATGCCCATCATAATGCGAAAACGCTATAGGTTATACCGGATGTGTTTAATGTATTATCTCATTAACACAGTTGTACATGGGCAATACTCATATAACTATTTTAAAATGTAGGGAAATACATATACACATTACAAAATTTTTAGATTTTGGCAGTGTAGGCATTAATATCACCTAGCCCTAAGGAAAAGAACTGGAGAGAAGCTTATAAACAACAGTCTGTTGTCTTCTGGAAATTAGGATTATAGGTCTCTGTGTGTGTATGTGTGTGTGTGAGAGAGAGAGTGAGTGATAAGTTGCTGTTGTGGTCTACTTGAAGTATTTTGAAAAATGTCCTCCTGATCTTCTTTCGCATCATGAGTATTTATGTCCTGTTCTTATTATGTGGACATAAAGAAATTATTCAAATGTGTGTGTGTGTGTGTGTGAATGTGTGTTTCGTGACTGCTTTTATGTACTTATGGCATCCAGGGGCATTGTTTATAAAACTTTGGGGATATTCTACACTTAATCTAGCAAACAATTGCATTCACACAAATGTAATGAAGTAGTCAGATGTATAAAATCTCACATCTGTATGTCTACCAGTACAAGTCACCCTTTTTAAAATCCTCATTTTCTTGGCTTTATACACAAGTGAGCCCCATTAATGCCCATATTTGGCCATTAAAAGAATACTCCAACATTTTGGGCAAAATACCCCTTTTTTTTTTACAGACTGAGACAAGGTGTTTGGTACCATTTTCACCTCTGTATGTCCGCTGGTTCAGTTCCTATGGGTAGCATTTGGTGTTAGCTTAGCATAAAGACTTGAAGTCTACAGGAGTCATTACCTAGAAAAAATAAATGCAAAAGCATCTCAGAAGCTGTCCTATTTACACATGTGCATTTGAAATACATGTCTTGGAAATTTTTTAAAAACGAGAAGTTGTTTGAGAAGTTAGATGGTAGGAACTGTAACACATGTATCCTTCCATCTGTGTTCAGCGGTTTTAGTTCCAACCATCTAAGTCTTTATGCTAAGCTAACATGAAATGCTACCTATAGGAACTGAAGCAGTGGACGTACAGAGGTGAAAATGGTATTGAACATCTTGTCTCAGTCTGGGTAAGTTGGAAAAAGGGTATTTTGCCCAAAACATTGGAGTATTCCTTTAATGGTTACTCAGTTGTCTAATATTCACCTGCTTTGCATTTATTTCTCGCTGAATTCATTTGTACTTTATAAGAAAATGGAAAAAGCAAATTGCATAGTCAAAAATAGCTTTGAACTTTATCATTGCTGGTGAGACTGAGTAAAACAAATTGGACCGTGATATTATTCAAATAATTAATACCAGCAGTATTAGTAAGTGAATGTGATATAGGAGACTTATGAGATTAAAGCAATAATCAGTGTTCAGCTATCTAAGTATACTCTATTGCAGAGAATTTGTGCTACTACCATTTAGCTTTGCCAAAGCAGCTGTTGTGCAGCTTTTAAGCAAATCATACTGACAGTGAGCAGACATTTTCCTACCAATATCACGGAGTACTTGTACAGCAGGAATCTTTAATTGTGTGTAATGTGGTATGGAGCACCGTAAGTCTGCTGGTTTTTGCTCCAACCGTGGACTTTACCCAGGTGATGTCACTGTTTGATTCTGCCCTCCCGGCTGGTGTGTTGATCAGTGAAATCACATGGTGTAATGTAGTGCTGGCAATTTCCCTGTGCGTCTCTGGCACCAAACCCCTTCCATATCATTCAGTGAGCCTTTCCCTTCTCGCCTGTGAGACACACAGATCAAAGTTCCTCAACAGGGCAAGAGCTCCGGCTTCCTGTCGGGCGCACCCAGTTTTCACCTGGGGCTGATCTCATTGTGCTGACACACGGCAGGGCGGAGACTCAGCAGCGCCGGAGTGAAAGGCTGCAGCACCTGAAGCTCCCGTCTCAGGGATTTCACCGTGTTACCTGTGTGCTTCTCCATTTGCAGCTGAAACAAGGGGCTTGAGGGAAATCTGAGACACATCAATACAGTTTCAGCCACATGTCATCATCAACTCAACTGCTCTCACATGCTGATAACCTAGACCAGCGAAAGGACTGGGGAATATTTTATACTTTGGAAAAACAAATTAGCAATAGCAAGATGAATTAAAATTGACGAAAAGCAAAATTATTGCAATGTCTGTATACCTGTCTGTAGCAGGTAACAGAAACCTGTTATGCTTGCTGAAATTAATGTTATGGTTTTATACATGTGTACAGTGCATCTTTTCAAAGCATTTTTCCCATATTCCCTTTTCAGTATTGACGTCATCAACTCCTAGAGTACACGTGGAAACATGGCGAGCGGAGAGTTTCTTTCTCTTTGTTTAGCGTTACGCAACAACATGACTTCATCTGTACGCTTCTCTTTCATTCAAAACCTGTAGAGCAACTTATCGGCTCGCTCCCACCTCCCCTTCAATTTGACTGTGTGGTTCCCCACCCAGAATTCCATATATGCTCAACAGATTAACCACTTCTGAAAGATTGTTTTGAATCCTTTGCATTGCTTCCTTTTATAACTAATTGCTTCGAACCTACTCCTTTTACTATTTATAGCTGATTCTTTATCTCGGGCTTGACCTGTATAATGTATGAATTGGGCTTAAACCTTTTTCTGTTATTTGTAAAAATTCTTTTTTTTTTTTTGGGTTGTGTAAATGATTGAGTTTGGCCTTTTGAGGACGGACAAAAATAGTATAACAATATAACAACACATTGTGCTGATCATCTGTATTTTTCCATTGAGGTTATAAATATCTTTGGAACCTTCTCTATCAAGAGGATAATATCTGACTGTACTGACGTCACAGTTTTACCAAGTTCTCTGGATGTATGATTGAGGAATCGGAAACAGGAGTTAGAGCAAAAGCTGAAGACAGTGAAAAGAGATGCATTCATTTGCAGTCCAGTCTATGTGAGACTCATCATGGCGCCATTTAGCCTAGTTTTTATGTAGGCTGTAGTCAACAAACAATGCTATGCCTCTTTCTACTTCCTATTGAGGACAGCTTCCCGTTTGCATAAATGAGAAGAATGTAACTCAGAGTCCATCAGAAATTATGTTGTTACTGGGGAACAGAACTGCATAGATAGGGCTATAAAAGAAATGTGTAGTGACAGTTTTACTATACAGAGATGGGTCACAGAAATGTGGCCAAACAGCTTGATCAGCAGTTTGATCTGGTGTCACCAGTCTTGTTCTCTGATGTCATCAGGCTGGGGATGAAGCATTGTGAGAGAATTTTTTCTTCTCTCTTTGTTGTAAACAGGTGTAAGCTACACTGATATTGGAGAAAGATTCACCAGGTGTGGCTTGTGCGTTGTCTTTGGAAGTTGATGGAATATAAAATCATACTTTAACGTGTTTTATTCTTTAGATCATAGCAGGTCTTCATCATCTATCAAAACCAGCTCACAATTTATTTTACACTGCAGGAATATATTTATAACAGCATGTATTAATAGACTGGAATTTGGATACTTAGTGAGCTTTGCTTTTGTATTCAAGCCCTGATATGGGCACCTCAGTCACAGGATATCATCATGTAACCTATTATTATGGTAATTAGATGAGACAGTGGGGGCGCCACAGCGCTCTCTTGCTCGGGAGCATCCACACCGAGGAAAGCATTGACTAAAAGTGGAAGTTGTGTATTTTTTGCTGACCTATTTGCTGTTAAAATCCTATTAAAGTCCCTACTATTAGCTCTTTGTTTAGTGTAGAAAGAAGAAAGGGTCTGAATCCTCCATTGTGTTTTGTATTACAAAGGAAAACTTAAGAAAATGAAAAACTTTCAAAGAACCCTGTGTGGTTTATGGGTGATGATGTTTTCCTCAGCCCTCTGTGTCCCAATTACGGTTTGATTGTGTTTCATGCAGAGGCGCTCTATATGCGCAGGACAAGCTGCACTGCCATTGGCCGGTTTCAGACGGTGTCCCAGATAAACAGAGACAACAGACATGGCGATCCGTTCTGCTGATGGATTTCAATATTACATTAGGGGGCTTGTCTAATTGGCTGGACCAGAAAAATAGTAAGCAGCAGAGTAAGATGCTTTTGTTTGTAGCTTATTCATATTGAGGACACAGACAACATCCAGGATCTCTGTGCAAGCTCCAAATAACAGGCAATAACAGAAAGTTTCAGCAGCGGCTTTACAAAGGAAACCTAGCCAGCCAGGCTAATGAAGCATATCTGAAGACCAATACTTTATCATCAGTCCTTTCTTTCTACAGCTCATTATGGTTGTACCTTTCCTCAAATGCTCAGCATAACACAAATGGCAGTCTATAAACTCAAACTGTTTGGCAAGAGTTTTTACAAATAAAACATTTTGGGCAAAATACCCTTTTTCCGACTTACTCAGACTGAGACAAGATGTTCAATACCATTTTCACCTCTGTACGTCCACTGGTTTGGATAGCATTTCCTGTTAGCTTAGCATAAAGACTTGAAGTCTACAGGAGTCATTAGCCTAGCTCCGCTGTCTAATTTACACAACTAGTGCAGTGCCTGTTGGAAAATGTGCCTGTTCGGAACGGGCTGATCGGTTGGCCTCCGGTGTTGCTGCTTGCAGCTTTCGCGAGAACCACTCATCCAAACAACTTCACAGTCAACACGGCACTTCTTTGGGTCCTCAGCCACAGCCGTACACCCACCAAGTGTGAAATCAACCGGATTGTAACCTTAATTGCTGTACATATAATATTTGTTGATTATTTCAGTTAAACTTTTCCATACTAATTTATGTAGCTATTAAGCTTGACCCTAGAAATAATTTCAGAATATTATTTTGGACTATTGCAGAATTAAGTTCATTATTTTTTCATCCTCAACAGCACTTTAACTATTATTTAATTCATATTTTTAGATGTGAAACATTTAAGTCACTTATTATGTCCCCTTTCCCATAAGGATAAAAGTAATTGTAGTTCCTAGTTGTCATTGTTTGAGGTGGGGGTGGGGGGATACGTTGTGTAACAGTGACAGAGAAGGCTACATGTACATGTGCTGAGGAGTGAGAAGTCGGCGGTCAATCCCAAAAAGTTGGGTTTACTGTCCTGCCCTGTTGCTGTTGATTAAAAACGTTTGGACAGAAAACTGTAGCCCGCTTATTACCCACAGCCCAGAGTGACCAGAGGACGATACCTACCCAGGAATCAGGGTTACAGGATGAGTGCTTGTCGAGAAAATAAAAGGAGAGGCAGACATACAGACAGACACTCCTTGTACTTTAGTCGGGTAGTGCACTGCCCGTTAAAAACGTGCCTGTTCAGAACTGTTACGCGCTGTTACGGTAGTGCTGCAGAAAGGAAGGAGCATCGATGTATATAATCATGTTCACAAAGTTGAAAAATGCCCAATGTAATGAAGTGGAATAATCTGGAGCGCAGTTGTGAGATATAGAGCATCAAAATTCTGACATATTATCTTTAAAACTGTTATGTACTTGATATAAAATATTTACTTTACATAAAATATTTAATGCCATATGGTTCTTTTTCAAAAAGTTACACCTTTCAAGCACAAAGCGACACTCAGAGATCATGAATGTGTGGAGAGCTTAAGTTTGATTGGCAAAAAAGTCAGAATCTTATAATTGAAAGCTCATGATTTGCCTTTCTAATTCCAAATGAGGACTCTCTGACCCTCTTTACACATGAACATGCGTCTCGATTGATCGGATAGCAGTTGAATAAAAATACACCCATTGGTCTCTTAAAAGTCACTTCCCGTAATTTTAATTAGTGCCATCCATGTAAAAAAGTCAGCTAGGCTACTCACAGGCTCATGTGTCATTTCAGTATAGATACAGTTGGAGTATGAATGAGGATGGTTGACTGTAGTCTATTTCATCTTCACCCTGATTTGTATTATTATGTGTTCTATCTTAAGCTTATTTAGATAAGTTAAGCTTCATAATCTGGGCTATGGGGCCTTCTGGTCACCTTTTTAAATTTTTACACCACAATAGATGGTTTTAAGAGAAAGACTGGCTCTAACATCAGCTTCCTATGAGAGAAACATTCCTCATTCAGTCAATCTATGCTGACAGTCAGGTACAGTGTCAACAACCAAATTGTAATTCATGTATTTCTCCCCATCACATGCTTTAGTGTATTTTGATAATAGCCTACGGCTGTTAATAAAAAATAATTATTTGTACTGCTGTTTATTTTTAGAAGTGAGCTTAATATATTTAAGTAAATCTAACCCAGGGTGAAAATCACTATGAGTTTTCAAGAATACAGGATTAGCATAATAATTTAGAGTTTTTGATAAGATTATCGTTGGATAAAAGAGGAATTCACTGGGAATTTCTTTACAAAGTAAACCATATTCATATACAAAGTTCCTATTCATTCATTATGTGGCTCCTCCATTGTCTCATCTAATTACAATAGTTCATTTCCTCCTCTTCCTCCTCCTTCTTCTTCTTCTTCTTCTTCTTCTTCCTCTTCTTCGTCTGCTTTTCTCCAAAATACCCCTGGGTTCAGTGGGCTGACTCCATCTCCAGACTATTGAGCATCTGAGATGAAATTAAGTCACAGGTCAAGGACGTCTTGGGACCTGCCTGTCTTTTTGGCAGTTTTGGCACATTTCCTCACGCTGTATCTCTGAATTGCAGCTGTATTGCACACTGCAGTTGCACCCTTGAAACTTTGTCACAGTCCTTGTGCAATCCCCCTTCATTGCTGCAGGCGGTGTCTACTTTGCTTTTGTGAAGCTGATTCACCGCATTTAATTGGCTTTTATTTCTGCACATTTTAAAAGCTGTCCATGACAGGGAAATCTCTGTTTTCCATTCAACTAAATGCAACTAGAAAACTTTGTTCTCTTGAGGCTGAAAATGGATAAGTTTTCTTCTTATTTTCTTCTTCTTCTTCTGCTTCTTCTCATTATCATCATTATTATCAATAGAAATCCCACCCCTCTTCCACCCCATCCCAATTCACATTACTACACTAAACATGTGAAGTACATAGGTAACTTCCTGCTCTGAGTTTAAATTTACATTATGAGCTTGATAGTAAGAGGTCTTTGTACAGTAATGTTCTTTTCCAATTCTTTCTTTTTCAAGTCAGTGTAATAGTTTTGTGTCCTCTGTCATCCCAACAGTTTTATATTCTCGTGTTGCTCGTCAAACTAATTTTGGTTGGAATTGAACAGGCAGAAAGGCAATGTTTTGTTTTGCTATTCAAATGACTTTCTCGTTTAACTAAAGCACATTTGCATGGAGCAACAGTGACATCAGTCTGTGCATATTTCACCTGGGCGGCTTGAGCTGAAAGCTGATAATCACTTATCATTTCACCTGCCACATCTCTAATAATTACGCTCATAGCTTTTTGATTAATTTCTGGAAGTCTTACAAAGCATTGTCATGGCTATCAGCCTTCAGTGATCTTAGAGAATGAAGCAGCACTGAGTGGTAACCTCAACACACTTTAGCTCTCTAAAGGACATTATGTAAATGGAGAGCTGAGGAGCACTGCACACCAGACCAGTATATTGGGCTGCCTGTAATACTCTTCATATATAGCATTTTTCAAAACAAGTTCACAAAGTTCTTCACAACCAAGAAAAATAAAAGTGAATGATGATCAATAAAACATAGGTTTTAGTAATACAGGTGAAGCCAGGGGAATAAATAGAGTAAACAGCAAGGACAAAAACGAGTAAAAGCCAAAGATCACAGATCATAAAAGTTAGTGGGTTTTTTTAAGTGATGTAAAAGGTGATACAAACTCCAGCCTGAGTTTCTCTGGAAATTGGGAAAGTATTGCGTTTTAATCAGGTATTGTTCAGTCACTTCAGTCCATATGATGGAGATTCCTCCCTGACCAAAGCTACATAAAAACAATCTGTAAAACTTGAGGTAAAATTGCATTTTCTTTGCACATTTTATTTATTCATCCCTGCCTTAAACAGCTGCAAACCGCCCACCCCCCTCCGAAAAAATAAATAAATAAATAAATAAAAAAAAAAAAAATTGTTTTGACTTTAGTGGAGAATTTTAGTGTCCTGTTCTGGCCTAAATGCTGTTGAAGAGCCTTTTCTGCCTTGACAGCAGTAACATTGTGGGAGGAAACATTAAATACTTGTAGCTTTAGGGCACATTTTTTTTAATATCTAAATAAAATGATGCTCCACTGCTCCACACAAAAACAGGGAGAGGCAAAATTTATTTTCTGAAATTTATTTGACCAAGTTATGCTCAGATGCATGGCAAAGAGACATCCGTTTCGGTCATTAGGTCACATGATAGTCACATTTCACACATTTCCATTACACAGGTTAGTTCCCAACAGTATGTACAGCCACAAGGATATAGTACTCTAACACAGTATCATCCTTTCCTCCAAAGCCCGTATCAGTTAAACACACACAACATGGATATTTATCGGTAGGTTGCCATAAGGTGACAGCTGCTTGAAGATTTAAATGGCTAAGTAGACGGACTGTTGGATTAGCGTCTGTTCAGCACCAAATAATGACACACACAGAAAATCATGGTTACAGTGACAGAGCGGTTGGACTTCTGCAGGCTCTCGGTAACTGAATGTTATGAAGAAATCGGTTTCAGTGAAAGCAGCTCTAGTCAAGTCGGGAAGGCTGGTTTGGAAAACCACATGAAATTGAAATTGATATCTGTGAAGCTCTGAATGTGTGTTGGCCTGTCCCATCAGGCCTGGCCTCCAATCTGTCCCTTTGAACCTGAATAATAGCTCAGTTGTCTGGATCTCACTCTTTCCACCGCTGATGAGCTCAACACTCATCTCCACTACAATGTACATCATGAACATCATTCAATCAGTCAGATCAGTCTTTCCACTTTTTGCACTGTGTAAATCTCCACCTGTTAACAGCCAGGTGCTGTATATCACAGTGTTGCAACTAAGAGAGTCACTGAACAAAATATTTAATTCATGCATTGACTTTGCTGCAGCAGTATTGGTTAATGCTTGTTTGACTTTTACAGCATTGCTTAGTGTACAAGTGTGCAATGTATTTTCTTTATGTAGGACTCTCCACTCCATATCGCTCCATGAGCAGTGCACTCTGTGGTTCCTCTGAGGAATGAAAACATTGCACACCATGACAGTGAACAAAGGAGCCCTTCTATAAAAAGGCCTCTCTATAAGCTGAGCTTATAGAGAGGCTTCTGCCAAACACACACACACACACACACACACACACACACACACACACACAGAGTAAAGGAAATCAGACAGCATGGAGTAATATTAGTTAATCTTACTCTGAATCATTCTGAATCATGAGGGCAAATCTTTTTTGCAAAGGACTTTGGAAAGGACAAAACTATTGACGTTCAGATGAATCATTTCTGTAGTAGTTACCAATGATTCAATAACAGTTTTTTTTTGTAATTAAATAAATGATAGATATATAAATGCTATTACTAATGGGTGGCAGTGAATATGCATGTTATGCAATGCACTGCCTGGTGGCTAACAGATGACCTAAACTGATGGCATTGGTGCCTATACAAAAATTTGAAATTGCCTATAAATATTGGAATACTCATCAGCGGATGACTGATGTCATATCATGTCATAACCTAACTGCTGTGGACTGTTCAGCTCCTTCTAAACCCGTGTGTTCTTGTTAAGCTCATTAGATCTGAAGGGTGAAATTTTATGAATTTCCAAAAATGTGTTATTACTTCCGACACTGCGTCACAGCTGCCTCAGAGAAAGCAATGTCTCATCCTGTCATGATAGGTATTCATCAATAATGTTCAGTGTATCTGTGGGAGGGGCAACTATATGAGCAGGTGTACCTAGGCCTTCCCACGTGACTGACAAATGGGTGACATTAATATTAGCACTGTTGATTGTGGTTATTTTATATTGCTCCATCTGGCTCCAGTAGTGACTGCCGTCTTTTGTTAAACTGGATTAAAAAGTGCTGTAGTCAGCTTGCCCTTTGTGGATGTATGAGGCAAAGCTAGTTCAGTGTTTCAGGAGTCCATGGAGAAGTCCGACACTCTGCCCCTTCTGCTTGTGGCTGTTCAAATATGAATATGCTCTCCCCAGGCTGAGCCAAAATGCCAGGCTTCTCCTCTTTCAGGGAGATGAGGATCCCATCTCTCTCCCCTCTCTTCTCCGCGCCACTGAAGCATGAAAAACAGGGAGTAGCTCTTACCAGTGTAAGAGCTACTCTGGGCCTTCATTTAACCATGGCTACTTTTTTGGAAGTTTTTGTTAAAAGTTTGTTCACCTCTGTCCTCAGCCGCAAAGACAAATATACTTGACTTACGCACTAAACTAAACACCTTCTCAAGGGCTGATAACACAGTGTGCCTTGTTTCACCTTTAGTTTGTCCACTAAAATATGAGCATGGCTTACATAGTATTCCTGTCACTTCAAAAGCAGTCCACTATAAAGCGATGAGTCAGAGGATTGATTGACTTATTTTTGACTCCTCCTCCTCCTCCCTTGTCTTGTCTCTCTCTGTTTTCCTGGGGTTATGTAAAGCAGAGCTCTGCTGCACTGGAAGTATGTTTAGGCTTATTAACCCAAATCCTGCGTGCTGAGTCTGCAGCCTGGGGATTCACTCATGCTTAGATCTGATTTTGCTCTATACCACTCCTTGTCACATGTTGGTATAAATGATTCAGCTATTTGCAGCCTTCTTTGGCATTCACTCCAGAGCTCATTATCCTAGCATCCTGTCTAAGATAAGCTTATTGACAATGCTTCTACCTTCTTCTTTATGAAATCTACACCTCTGTATACAGTGTGCATCAGGATAGCAAACCGGTATAGATTAATGCATTAATTTGCATATTATATAATTAATTGGATTAAACCTTTTAATTGACAACCTTATATATCTATTCAGTGGAAGAATTTAGGAGTTGTTGGGTGACTGACAAGATCATTGTTCAGATCAGATCACTTTTGGCCCTAAAGAACTGTTGGATCATTAAATAAGGATATGGAAAGACCTGGCTCTAACCCAAACTCAAACACCTTGAATATTGTGTGTGTTAGAGGCATTGTGGCATTTACAGTTTTAGGCCTTTTTAAGATGCTAAAAATTTGTGCTTGTTCAGCATTTGAAATTGTTAGGCTGACTCAGGTTTTAGACTGACCCAGCAGCTTGGGACCAGCAATGCTAACAACAGAATTTGTAGCTGCAGTTGAGCTAATTCCTAGGTAGCCAAAAATGGTTGTAAAATGTTCATTTTGTCAATCAATAATCTTCTCAATGGCACTGAAAGGCTCAAAAGTAAAAGGAATACTCCAACGTTTTGGGCAAAACGTTTTGGGCACGCAGTGGTCACCAGTGTCAGACTGTGGTTGTACTGGGAATCGAATGTGTGGAGCAGGATGGGACTGGAAAAGAGCATGAAGCTCAATCAGTGTTCCTAAGACAAATAAAGGTTTTAAAAAAAAAAACAAAAAAAGAATATATCTACTATGTTAAAGGAATACTCCAACATTTTGGTGATGTTCGATACCATTTTCACCTCTGTATGCCCAGTGGTTCGGTTCCTATGGGTAGCATTTGGTGTTAGCTTAGCATAAAGACTTGAAGTCTACAGGAGTCATTAGCCTAGCTCCGTCAAAGTGAAAAAATAAACCTCGCATCAACTCTGAAGCAGTCTTATTTACACAATGTATCATGTGTATTTGAAATACACGTCTTGGAATTTTTTTTTTTTAAGGGAGTCATTACTGTCGCCAAATGGTTGCTCATGGGAGAATGTTGGTTCTCTGTAAATAATATTGCGAAGAGTAAGGTCTTCACCTGCTCAACATGAGAAGTGCCCTGAGATAAAAGCTTAACATATGTGTTCAGCAGTTATAGTTCTAACTTCTCTTAAAATAACTCTCATTTAGAAAAAAAATATTCCAGGATGTGTATTTCATTACAGTGAAATAGACATGATACATTGTGTAAATAAGACAGCTCCAGAGTGGGTGTAAGGTTTATTAGACTTCAAGTCTTTATGCTAAGCTAACACGAATGCTACCTACAGGAACCGAACCAGTGGGTGTTCAGAGGCGGAAATTCCTTTAAACTTAGTATAAGATTATATTGAATGCCTTGTTCTTGAAACTATAGCTCTACTATAGACATCATGAAATTTTGTGTAGCTGTGAAGCTTCCTTTGCACTACATTTTGTGTTTAGTTCCGAAAAAAATGGAGGTGCTCAACTTCAGACCTGTGTTTTGCTTGCTTTCCTCCAGCATACAGTCACCTCTGTCACTCCTGGATAGGTAATGACTTCTTACAGCTTCGTATATATTAAATGGTGTGACTTTGAGTGGTGTGAATACCTGCATTTTTTGCCCAGTACATACTGTGGTTAATGGAAACACTTTATTTCCATGGTCACTGGATTCAATACTAGTGTGGGACAGTATTTCTATTTCCTTCAGTAACAGGCCTATGCTAGGAAGTGTTCATGCACTTGAACATGAAAGGCTATGATATTATTCATGAGTGTACAATCACGTGTCTTTTGCAACTTTCTCAAATCCATTTCTGAAAATACTAGTCACATATATGATTATCAGTATTGGGGTAATGATCCCTTTGATTAGTCACAAGCAACAGGAATTATTGGTACTTCCTCATGACCAGAAAATCCTTAATCTACGGATGCAGATAAAAGTGCTCAAACAACTTCCCTCTGTCCTAATTACTCCATAAACCTAATCAGTTATCATCAAAGAACTGTTAGAAACATAACCCCCAAGGAAATGTTGCTATAAATATTGTGTGTTTGAAATAATTTTGCTTTGGTCATTGCTGTTGGTTGATTTTTTTGGTTGTTTATAGTGTCAATATAAATTGTAGCCACTTTTTGTTTTGACTAAGGCTGTGAAATTAATACATTAATTTAGATTAATTAATTATAAAAAAATAATAGCACATTAAAAAATAATGTAAATTTACCTAATTTAATGATCAGTTATGGCCACATATTAGTGATAATATGTGATAGGCTTATGCTTAATAAAAAAAAATGATGTATTTGGAAAATGTCTCAAGATTTGGAAATAAAAATTTACTCATTTCTAATGCAACCTTTTGATATTTCTATTCAATGCTTCACTCATGTCACAATAATGTTGTATTTTTGAGTTGGAATAAATTCATTTGGGGGCTTTTCCAAGCAAACACTGATACATGTGGTGGTGATTAATTCAATTACTTAATCAGCATATCATGCAATTAATTTGATTAAAGTTTTTAATCAGACCTAGTTTTGACTAGTTTTTTGTCTTCAAAGAATTCATCAGTTTTTGGAATAATGTCATTACCCATACAACTGTGCAAATTCTCATCAGATATTATCAAAAATCAGAAATTAATGAGAAATGGCCTCATGTTTTTGTTGCAGTTCACTCGGGTGTGGATCCCAGACCCGGAGGATGTGTGGAAGGCTGCAGAGATCACCAAAGACTACAAGGAGGGAGAGCCAATTCTGCATCTCAAACTTGAGGATGAATCGGTATTTATAACTCCCTTGTTGCTGAAATCCTTGTTAGATACAGAGTCCTGTCACAAAGGTTTGTCTGCGAAGGCACTGATCACAGTATCATGGTGCGTTTGTCAGACTGCGGATCGGATGTGTTCTCAGAAATCTGTGTCAAGAAACTATCAATTTATGGTGGAGCAGACTATTTAAATTTTCAGAGAACAAGATTTATTTAACAATGTAGTGGGAAAACTGTTGCATGAATAAACCTTAAAAATAATTTTCTCATAGAACAGTATAATGTGCTCTTTGAGCACGTTGACACTATTTTGCTTTCCTGTTGAAATTGGGCAGCTTTCATCATTACAGGCACTTACAGTGGCTTTGGACAATATGCAAACCCTTCCAACGTTTTGGGCAAAATACCCTTTTTCTGAGTTACCCAAACTGAGACAAGAGGTTCATTTTCACCTCTGTACATCCACTGGCTTGGTTCTGATGGGTAGCATTTTGCGTTAGCTTAGCGTAATGACTTGAAGTCTACAGGAGTCATTAGCTTAGCTCCATCAAAGTGAAAAAATAAACCTTAAAGCAACTCCGAAGCTGTCTTATTTACACAATGTATCATGTGTATTACATGGCAATGAAATAGACATCTAGGAATTTTTTTTTTAAACGAGAGTCGAACTATAACCGCTGAACACATATGTTCAGCAGTTATAGTTCCTACCATCTCACTCCTCCTTCTCTTCCAAACGACTCTCGTTAAAAAAAAAAAACAAATTCCAAATACACATGATACATTGTGTAAATAAGACAGCTTCGGAGCTGCTGTAAGGTTTATTTTTTCACTTTGACAGAGCTAGGCTAATGACTCCTGTAGATTTCAAGTCTTTATGATAAGCTAACACGAAATGCTACATATAGGAACTGAACCAGTGGACGTACAGAGGTGAAAATGCTATCAAACATCTTGTCTCAGTCTGGGTAAGTCAGAAAAGGCTATTTTGCCCAAAATGTTGGAATATTCCTTTAACTTTTGAGACTTTCAGTGCCATTGAGAAGATTATTGGAGTGTTCCTTTAAAATGTTTTATAATGTTGTCATGGAGATTAGCGCCGATTTGGCGCATGAGGCGCAGAAATCCAATGTGTTACCATGGCATCATTTGGACAAGCATCCAGTGGTAGGTGTAAACTTTCTACCTCTGAGTCTCCTATTCTGCCATCCCTGGAACAGTGTTCATGACAACATTATCAAACTTTTATCGAAGCAAATGTTGGGTCTGCCAAAGGAAATCACGTGACATACTGAACCTTTCTGTTCATTCAAAAGCTCTAAATAGGTAAAAGACATACCATGCAGTGTCTGTAGTAGTAATTATTGCTATTTGGATTTATGGAGGATTAATTGTGCTTTTTCTTTTACTGTCCTAGCCTCTGGAGTACGCTGTTGGTCCAAAAGACAGACCTCTTCCTTTTCTACGAAACCCTGACATCCTGGTTGGGGAGAATGACCTCACTGCTCTCAGCTACCTGCACGAACCTGCTGTCTTGCACAACCTCAAAGTTCGTTTCCTGGAGTCCAACCACATCTACACATATTGCGGTCAGTCTCTGTGACAGCTGGTTTCAGTAAAAAATATGGCTGATAATAATAGTAATGATTTCAACTGGACTAAAATCTGTCTCAAATTCTAAAATCTGACCTTTGAGAAGTAATGTAGAAGGTCACATTGTGTTTTCTAAGTTCCTCAGGCAGTCTGTATTCAGACTTAGGGCCAAAGATGTCAAATGCATGGTCACCTTGGTCTTCAGTCTGATTTCTAAATAGCTGAGAGATCCCTTATGAGCAAGTGCCCAATGTGCAACGCATTTTGTTCCAAGGCCAGAAAATCATTCGTCTAATATTTAGAGTGGTGATATATTACCTCTTCACTAGATATTTCGGTTGGAAAAATCTATTGTGAATATGCCACTTTTACATTTATGCCCATTACAAGCCACTGTAAGCCTTAGTAGCGATCTATCAGAAGTGTAAGTCCTTGGTTGCCAGTTAAAGTTGGTATAAGTTCATGGAGCTTAGAGCTCCTTTGACTGATTTTGTAGCATAATATAGTCATGTGGGAGTGAATATGTTTTGCCACTTTGTAGTGTTGTGAATGAAGTTACATCATGTGAACTCCCATAACTAAACTAAGCTATAAAACCAGCCAACTCTGCCTACGTGGGCTTACGCAGCCATTGACATTATTGTGTTAGCCATAGTGTTGTGTGGAATGCGCCGTAAACAAAGCAAGCAAAGGCTGAGGAACAGATGGTATTTGTGCCTGTTCAGTCAACACTTCCTGTTGATTTCTCCATGTTTTTATGTTGTCCATGGTAACCTGACACTGCGTGTTTGGAATATATACTACTACCATGGGATGACAGGATCACTATTGCTATGGCATTCTCCACGTAGACAAAGTATAGCAATTTCAGGCACATTCTCGTCGGGAATGTGGAAAGGTATAATGGGTAATGTAGGATATCACTGAACTAGAATTGAAGTAGATGTACAGTATATGTGGCAGATAGAAGCAAAGTGGGTACGCCAAGCAAATTGCAGCACTTCATTACAAAACATAATAAATAATAAATACAGCTTCAAGCAGTGAGGAAGAGGAAGCAGCAGGAGAAAAGAACTGAATGTTCTTTCTTCCTCAACTTTGTGAAATTACGGCGTATGATTGTAAGGTTTTTAATAGAGGTCCCCATTAATCAGTTTCATTATGGTTTTACAAGCATTATCTTGAGGGTACAGATGTCATTTGTTTGAAGATTGGTCAAACTATGTCATCATATGTATGTACCAATATGTACCAATGCCGCACCCATCTTCAGTGTCGTCTGAAGGCATCCTGTTCACCCCGAGACTCTCAGTAAGGAGGAAGTGATAACTGTAACTGACCGACAACCCTGTCTCTCTTCAGGGATTGTGCTGGTGGCTATCAACCCCTATGAACAGCTGCAAATCTATGGAGAGGAGGTCATCAATGCCTACAGCGGTCAAAACATGGGGGACATGGACCCACACATATTCGCTGTGGCTGAGGAGGCATACAAGCAGATGGCCAGGTAAGGACCGGTTCCAAGCTCAAATGTTCAGAGTTGCCAGGCATCTGCCAGTCAGTGTCAGTGGTGTTCGATGGTTATTACGTGACTCTAGTTTGCCTCATGGCATAGACGAGTGGCTCCCAGTCATGTGCCACGAAGGCCCAAGAGTCTGCAGGTATTCATTCCTACCATTGGTGATAACAGTTGATTCCACTAATCAACGCAGCCTCAACCAGAGAAAAGGAACTCATTTGCTGTAGTGACTGAAAACCTGCAGACATCTAGGGACTTGATGGCACATGAGTGAAAACCACTGGCATAGACAGTGGATCAATAACTAGCACGTGTACGCTATATCTAGAATGGTACACTTATTTGGATTCAGGTAAGGCCACTCCACTCTTGTTACTATGTGACTAAGGATTTATAAAATGTGTTTTGCCCCAGTTATTTGTGCAACTGTTGGTGTAGGTGGATAATTGCTGTGCTCAGGATTACATCACTGACAGACGCCCTCCTACTTTTGCCTGTTTCAATGGAAAACAGTGCATAATTACAGTCTAACCATCATGACTCTTGCTCCCTTAACTGCTTGCTTTGGCAGGCTACTTTTGGCAACCAAACTGATACAGATTCAAATACCTAAGCATTGTGTATTAAGTCCCAATGAAATACCTCCTGAACATACTAGTTCAGATTATTGGTCATGCCTATGTCAGGGGCGAATTCTCCATTCATTTTCACTAAATGCAACAGGTTTACGAAAATTTTCTCCGTTTTCAGGTTCATCTCAATAAGTCATCTCCACATGCAGCTTCCTCTAAGAATTGTAAAAGAATCCAAGATAAATGTGCTCCCTCTCTTTTTCTCCTTTGTGCTTTAAATTTGATGATTTCCTCATCTAATACTAGCTACAGTGTTGCACTGTTGTTTTGCTTGTCCGTGAATAGTATAATATGTGGCACCAAGGAGTCCATTAACAGCCTGGGATCAGTCCTGGGATCAGCTCAGCCATAATGTTTGTGAACATGAGAGACAATAATCGTCCTTTTTCACAGCAGCCATTTTGACATGAAATAGCAGGTAAACACAAGTGTTGCTAATGACATTAATTAAGGTTCAAAAGGTCCTGCTGTTTTTTCACGATGGCTCGCCGGAAAGACTCTGCTGCACTTAAATGGAACGGAACATTAATTAATGTCATTAGTAACACCTGGGTTTACCTGCTGTTTCGTGTATAGGAGCATTGCCTTTAGAAAGAAGGGGACCATTTTTCAGAGGTCATGGAAATTGCTGGTCATAAAAATCTGTTTGTCTTTTTCTGCCTGTGTCTCCTCCGCAGAGATGAGAGGAATCAGTCTATTATAGTGAGCGGGGAGTCGGGTGCAGGGAAGACAGTTTCTGCAAAGTACGCCATGCGCTTCTTTGCCACTGTGGGAGGATCAGCTAATGACACAAATGTCGAGGAGAAAGTGCTGGCCTCCAGTCCCATCATGGAGGTGAGTGGTTTGGACTTTTTCGGTCATGTTGAAAAGGTGCAGACTTATTTTAAACACGTGAGCGACATACTTTGATATTTGGCAAAACCTTCCTCATGGATACTGAGTTTTATCCTTAAAGGACTACTCTGACCTTTTGGAACCTTGGCCCTTTGGTCACCTTAGTCTGTATGTGACAAAGAGGATTAGCACCAAAATCATCTCTGTGTCTCCACTAGATCAGTGATTCTCAACCATAGGGCTGCGGCCCATCCTTGGGCCGGATACCGCGAAAAGCTTAAAACTTAACTTAACTAAACTTAACACTTAAAGTGTTAATATTTAAATGGGCCCCGGGCCACTTTGTAATCGGAAAATTGGGCCCCGAGGTCAAAAATGTTGAGAACCCCTGCACTAGATCATTTTGTCTGGTGTATATGATAACAATTTAGTACAAGAGTGACTATAGGTGATTTTCGTTATCCAAAAAAGTGGGAAGGATACCAGAAATTTTTATTTTCTGTTTACTGCAGAGTGGAATCAGTGGCAGACCCATGTTACTGACCAAACACTCTATATCAGTGATTGCTGACAGAAGGTAGAGCTACTTAACACTTATTTTACCAAAAATTATCGCTTACAGCAGCTTTAAGAAACTAGATGGTTAGTTAACTTTGATGACACACACTTAAAGCTGCCAGGCTTGTTTAGGGAACTGGTAAAATTGATATAAAATTAATCAAAGATAGTACACTTTTAACAACAGAAAATGTGTTTTTCTGTGAGATTTTGAGTGTAACTTGTTTTGTTGACAAAGCAAAGTTAGCCAAACAGCTGACGATTTTTATTTATTTATTTATCTTGCTTTTGATTCATAATAGACTTCAGTCAGTTTTGGAGATTGAAATTTTCTTTCCAAAAGTTCCAGACCTACAGGCCTTAGAATTTAAACCAATGCCAACTTTGGATTAGCTAAATGTATATCTTCAAACTTTGGATATTGATGCTAATTTCCTGGTATTACTTACATACTAAAGTGTTGGTGTGTGCTCAGGACAGAACTATCTACTTGAGATACAGATATTATTTTTGTGCCAGTCACCGCATCTCAAATGGTAAGGTGACCGATGCCCAAAAAGCTGGTGTAGTCCTTTAAATTCCCCTCCCCCCCTTTTTTTTTTAACTCACTTTGGTATATGATGACCACATAACCACTCCTTCCTGTTCATCTGTCTGTCGCTCCAGGCTATTGGCAACGCAAAAACCACCCGTAATGACAACAGCAGCCGCTTTGGGAAATACATCCAGATTGGCTTTAACAGGCATTACCACATCATAGGTGCCAACATGCGTACTTATCTACTGGAGAAATCTCGTGTTGTTTTTCAGGTGAGTTCGGTTTTGCTGTTGAACTGAAGATCCAGACTGCGATTTTGCTAGCGTTATTTCAATTATCTGAATAAAGATTTTATTTTACATTTTTGTTTTTTTAGGCTGAGGATGAGAGAAATTACCACATTTTCTACCAGCTCTGTGCATCTGCTAGCTTACCAGAGTTTAAAGACCTAGCCTTGAGTAAGTATCTGTTTTGGCTGTTGTATTGTACTTGACTCTTGTTAAAGAGCTAATGTAAACTCAAGACATAATTGACTGTACTGACTCAGGGTTACAGATGGTTCCTTGCTTCCTTAGACAGGAATATTTATGTCACAAAGACTTCAGATATCTTTCGTCGTACAGCATAACCAAACAAAAGAGTAAAATTAATTCACTTTGCTGCTTTTCTAAAACAGTATCTCCTACTTCAACAGCTCTCTTCACCTTGACTTCACCTCTCTATTTTAATGTTGGGGTTACTTTTTGTCTCATAATCAATCATAATAATGTGTCATGGATCCATAAATGTGTACTGAATCATACATGAATACAAATTGATCATACTTTGAATTCATGACAAATTATTAAAGTAATACTCCAATATTTTGGGCAAAATACCCTTTTTAAGTCAGGGAAAGGGTATTTTGCCCAAAATGCTGGAGTATTCCTTTAATATCTTATTTTCTTGTGGTGCTAACCCTCACTAGGAGTAATGGAAAAATTCACATCTGAATGAGCATACCTTACCATTTACACCCATCTGCTACTTGAATCGTATATTTCACCCACATCTTGAGATGAATTCATGAAAAGTCATCCTCCAACATTATTGATACTTTGTGAATGAAACTGCATCTCACAATATAGAAAAAAGTGTCTTTATCACTGTGCTATTATGGTTCATATAAATACCATATTAGTAATGTGACTTGGATTATGTTTTACAAATGGGAGCAAGTGCATAACATCACTACATGTACAGTACCTGTGCCACACTGTAATGAGTTTTGCAGGCTAGAAAGTGAAATATCTCTACGTAAGTGCCTAACTGAGTTTTAATTACATTTTGTTGACATGCGTGCATTGGTCTGATCCATTTGTTTTGACTCTTCTCCTGTTTGTCTCCCACATTCAGCCAGTGCAGAAGATTTCACCTACACATCCTTAGGGGAGAACATCTTCATTGATGGAGTTAATGATGCTGAGGACTTTGAAAAAACAAGAGAGGCCTTTACACTACTGGGTAAGGAAGTAAATTCTAGAGCAGGGTTAGTTTGCCAGATGGCTGCCTTGAGAAACTGACCATGCTAATATGGTGTCTGTTTCACAAAGTCCTAAGCAAGTAATTATAAGACAACAAATAATTATAGCAGTGACTTAAGGTCAACCAGAGCCTCCTCTAGAGGGGACTATTATGTTAAATTTCGGTCCACAAAATTTGTCCAGACAGCGTTTTCAGTTAGGTCAGTTGGGATGTGGAATACCCTTAAGGTAAACAGCAGAGAGTGTTGTACTTTTAAAACTTGTAAAACATGCCTATAAAACTGTCTGAAAGAAAATCAGTCATGTGACCATTAATCGTATGTAAATGTAATGACATGTTGTAACTGTTGAATTGTTTTGTTTTTGCTTTTATTATTTTGCGTGTTTTCTTATTGCACTGTAGTGCAATAAGAAAACACTACATCCCCAACACTACACTATCATCCTGTGAATCGTACATTTTATCATCCCATGAATTGCACATCATTGACTATTCCTGCCAAAGGACAACAGGTGAAAATTAGCTGCTTGCTATATCTGGTGCAATGCATTTATTGTGCATTGTGTCTGTCAAATAAACAACTAACTAAGTAGCTAGCTGACTAACTGACTAAATAAATAAATGGCTGTGTATCCTGCCACTGCAGAGCACCAGGGATTGCCTGGGTGAGGTCAACCTGCCAGCACCATACTTCCATGGTCAACACCCTTAAAAATCCTAGTTGTTGTTATCTAATGGTGTGTTTCAATCGAAGCTGCAGGTCAGAAATTGCAACTTACTAAAAAAGATGCAGTGGAACGGCCCCTCTAGTCAGAGTTTTCTGAGATGCACTCATCTGATGTCACATCAGTATGCCAGCAAGTATTGTAAGTGTGACTGTTACCACGTTACTAAACTTGAGAATATGCTTATGACCTTAAATTGATCAAAGGTTAAAGGCTAACCGTGTAAAGTCAGTAGGCCAGCTGGTAGGCCCAGGTGCCAAGCCTTATTAATTTTTCAATACAACTTGAAAGGTTTGTGATAACACAGTTTTGCTTTTTTATTGCATTCGAAGCTGAGACGTCCAACATTACAACAGTACTTGACAGTACATTTCAGCCCTTCACAATGGGAATTTGGCTTTTTCAGATCTCCTCCTTTTAACCCTCCCTGATAAAGTACAAAGTGCTGTTGTACTAGTACTAATAGCGCTGTTGGCTGTTATCTGTATTGAGAGTGAAAGAGCCAGGAAGTTGGACCTTGGAAGTGTTGATGCCTTCACAGAGCACATGGCTTGTCAGATAGTAGAGCTGACATGTCTATGTATGGATTGTTGTCTGATTTGTATAGTTAGGCTGCTGTGTCAATGCTCTGGTTGTATTTGTCCCTCACCGCTCTGTCAGACTGCAGCGTCATGAATGAATTCATGTGTTTTTCTTTTGCTATGTGTGGCCTATGTTTGATTATATGTGTGTTGAGAGGGGCCATTCTGCCCTTGTTGTCTCCTAGATAGCATAAGGTATAGTTATATCATTTCCTGTAGAGATTATTCTGACTTGTTCATTCTTAAAGGAATACTCCAACATTTTGGGCAAAATACCCTTTTTCCAAAGTACCCAGACTGAGACAAGATATTTAATACCATTTTCACCTCTGTACGTCCACTGGTTCGGTTCTTATGGGTAGCATTTCATGTTAGCTTAGCATAAAGACTTTAAGTCTACAGGAGTCATTAGCCTAGCTCCATCAAAGTGAAAAAATAACCTTACAGCGACTCTGAAGTTGTCTTATTACACAATGGATCATGTGTATTTGAAATACACGTCTTTGAATTAAAAACAACAACAAAGAAACAAGTTGTTTTAGGAGAAGTTAGATGGTTGGAACTATAACCGCTGAACACACTTTGATGGAGCTAGGCTAATGGCTCCTGTAGACTTCAAGTCTTTATGCTAAGCTAACACAAAATGCTACCCATAGGAATGGAACCAGTGGACGTACAGAGGTGAAAATGGTATCGAACATTTTGTCTCAGTCTCAAGATCTTGGAGTATTCCTTTAACATGACACCAACCTGACACCTGGCATCATATCTGTGATGAAAAGAGAATCTAACTCGGCCCTCATTGTGTTATTGCGCTGTAATTTATTCAGTTCTCCACATCATCACACTCCACATCATCTGTACTTAAAAATTGATTTGTGAAAAAAATCCAAACTGAATTTCTGCAGCTAGAGGTCAACATGTTCCCTGTTAAATTTTGTTGTGAATGATTCAGTCTGTGTGCGAATCCCACTCTTAGAGAAGCAGTGATGCAGATGAATTTTCTGGTGTCCTTTTTGCATTTGATCCTTCCACAAATTTTTCACAGCATCCTGTGTTTTCATGGTATTGAGATGTTGTGTCACATCACACAGGTAAACCAAGCTGCAAAACAGTTTTCCTTTTGTTAACCATGCAATTTCTATATGTATCTTGGAGAGTCAGTGCAGTCTTTACAGCCTTTTCTGGCGAGCTAAAACAGGTTCCTTGGTCTTGAATTTTATACAGTATTTGCTTACAATAGGGAGCTTCATATTTTATTGAATATGTATATATTTTTATATTGTGTCTAACAAATCTGCTCAACATCTTGTAAACCTGGTATTTTATTGTGATTTCCAGGTGTAAAGGACAGCAATCAGAGCAGCATTTTTAAAATCATTGCATCCATCCTACATCTTGGCAATGTGGAGATCTGCGCAGAGAGAGATGGAGAATCCTGTCACATCTCAGTATGTCACCATGACTGATTAAAACTCATTTTGACTATGAAAGGCATGGTCCAAGACTATCTCCTTTAACTGGGCAACTTGTTTGTTTTTTTTGTGCTTTCAGGTGGACGACCCCCACCTTAAACATTTCTGCACGCTGCTAGGTGTGGAGCTGCAACAAATGGAGCACTGGCTGTGCCACAGGAAGCTCGTCACGGCATCAGAGACCTACGTTAAGAACATGTCCAGCAAACAGGCAACTAACGCTCGTGACGCTCTTGCCAAACACATCTATGCACGCCTGTTTGACTGGATAGTTGAACATATAAACATGGCCCTGCAAACCTCCTCTAAACAGCACTCCTTCATTGGAGTCTTGGACATCTATGGGTAAGACAGCAAATTTCTGTACGTTAATGGTAGATTTCAGATCTCTAGTGCTGGGTCAACCAAGGAAGCCTCACACCTTTACCCCCATTGACCTGCAGTGGTTATCCAAGTCTGTTATTACATCTACAGCCTTTCCCAGCCTTTTAGACTCTCTCTTCCTGTATTAATAATAAAAGTTGTTTTAAAATCAAATCTAAAATTGTGTTGCAGTTGGTGCCAATGGACTAAAACAGAGGTGGTGATCATGTTTCTAGGAGAAGACTCACAGTTTTATTTAAGTTGGAGAAAATGGTTTGGTTTCTGTGTGAGACAAGAACTAAAAGTTACCAGTCATCAACATCAGACAAAAATCTACAGTTCAGTGGCTGATACATTAGAGTTAACCTGGACTGTGCTTCTTAGTTGAAGTCACAATTTTCTTACCATGTATTTCTAAATCTAGTACGGGGTTAAAGACAAAATGAAGATCCTAAAGAGGTAATTGTGGTCATTTTAAGTTTTCCGTGTTTCAGGGATGTAATTTTTCCTGATTAATCACTCCATATATTTTCCTGATTTTTTTGGTCCGATCATAATCCTGATGTATTCTAGATCATCTACCTGCCTTGTAGACGTCAGTGCCACAAACTAAAGGCATAAGCTGCTTCCCTGCCTTAGGTCTGCATAAAGCTAGAATTAGTCCTCTTCCCTCTGGCATTGCCCCTCCTGACTTATTCAAAATCACTTTTAAAGAAACCCAGCCTCAGACTTGAAGACCTGGAAAAACTACAGACTAGTTTCCGATCTTCAGTTCATCTAAAAGATACAAAAAAATTTGTAGCTCAGCTCACTCACTCATTTTCTCAATTCAAACAATATCTTCGACCTCCTCCAATCTGTCTTCAGACGTCAGTGCAGTGCTGAAACAGCTCTAATCAAAATAACAAACAGCCTGACCAGAGCACGTCTTTGTATCAGCCCGTGTTCTCCTTGACTTAAGTGCTGCCTTCAGTAGTGTTGATAACAGCACTCCCCTGGACTGTTAAGAAAGTGCCAGTCTGAACTGGTTTAGTTTATACCTGACTGACAGATTTGTTATCCTTTGTAATACGCCTGCCTGTTCAAAGGGCCATGTCAGTGCCTCCTGTGGTTCACTTTTTGTTCTTGTTGGTAATATTTTCTGTAATTATGTCATTCTCTCTCACTTTTATGGACATTATTTACAACTTCACATGGCAAGAAAGCCTGGTGGTAGAACACAGTCTTGACCCAGTTCAGCCATTGGGTGAACACTCGCTTTAAAGTCAACTGCGTCGTGTCGCATCCGACCTGAGTGTCCATTATCAAGATGCACCTAGATCGAGTTCTTGATAGCTGAATACTACTGTTCATTTTATTATGTGAATGGAAACATAAATACTAAATGAAAAGACACATATAAAGTTAGCTAGCTAATCAATATGATCTTACTTTTTTGAGTCAACTTCTGGAGTGCTTTACTCTCCAGTTGCCCCAACTTTGCACTTACAAATATCCACTTTATGTAAAACTGTATTATCCTTGGTTTTAACTTTTCATGTGTATTTCATGTTCCATAAAGTACGTTGTGACAGTTCTGTTTGTTAAAAGTTTTCTATCCTGTAAACAAGTGTGACTTCACATGCCTACTCTGGCTGTTTTCATCATTTGAATATCAACTCTAGTCCTTTGGATGTTTTTATATTATACTGTTAAATTGTTTAATGCTTAGAAGCACTGGGTGATACGCTGTGTATAACCATCATAATTTCTATTATTTTGTTTTTTAATCACTGAAGGTTTGAGACCTTTGAGATGAACAGTTTTGAGCAGTTCTGCATCAACTACGCCAATGAGAAACTTCAGCAGCAGTTCAACTCGGTGAGCCTGATGTCATATTTTAAAAGCCTACAGGGACATTTCCAACCTTTGAGGAACTCAAATCTATGAATAAGAACTGGCAAATACACCAATATATATAGTATATTTTACAAGCCTTTATTATAAATAATTTAAATGAATAACTACTGTATAGATTCTGATGAATGTGTTTTGTCTATATAGCACGTGTTCAAGCTAGAGCAGGAGGAGTACATGAAGGAGCAGATCCCCTGGACGTTGATAGACTTCTATGACAACCAGCCCTGCATCGACCTGATTGAGGCTCGGCTCGGCATTCTTGACCTGCTGGATGAAGAGTGCAAAGTAGGATCAATAATCAGTCAAACTACCTGATAGTCCACAATGCCACTCCGTATTGTTTAAACAGAAGCTGATTAAACTGGATTCTAAGAGAACTAGACACACACAGAGTTGAGCATTTTGATATTTCTCTGTGTTAATGTGATTCATCCAGATTTTTATCCGATTTGAAGCCCTTGGAACAAAACGGATTACTTATTTATTTTGCCCCATCCTGTCTCATTCCCACAAGTCCTTTGAAGTTATTGATGATGATTTGGAACAGCATTAGAGGGGTAAATTTGTTATTCTGAGCCCAGGTAGCCTAAATAAAACTTTAATTTCCTCCCCTTAAGTTGTTACGTAATCTCCTTCATGCGCTTTTACATGCTACACCAGGTGCCAAAGGGAACAGACCAGAACTGGGCCCAGAAGCTGTATGGGCAGCACTCCAGCAGCGCCCACTTTCAGAAACCACGCATGTCCAACACATCCTTCATCATCATACACTTTGCTGATAAGGTGAGAACTCTCCCCCTGTGCAAGAAAACATGTAATGCATTGTTTTTGAGAGACTGCTGTCTCTGCTCTCGCTCTTTCCCTCCAAAATCTGTTTCATAAGTGCCATGTGTGTCCGTCCATGTGGGCAGGTTGTAAAGAAATGCTGACAGTGCACATGGATTTCAGGATAAACAAATTATTGTCATTAAAATTATAATAATGACAAATATAGAACTTCCATCTCCACCCTCAAGAACTCTGATGATGGTGCTGATGAGCTCTAGTCTATCTAGTTCTATATCTACAAATAAAATGTCAAACTTGTATGTTACACACCCACGAGGGTTGATGACAATTTATGTTAAAGGGATACTCCAACGTTTTGGGCAAAATACCCTTTACCGACTTACCCAGACTGAGACAAGATGTTCGATACCATTTTCGTCCACCGGTTCGGTTCCTATGGCTAACATTTGGTGTTAGCTTAGCATAAAGACTTGAAATCTACAGGAGTCATTAGCGTAGCTCTGTCAAAGTGAAAAAAATAAACCTTACAGCTACTCTGAAGCTGTTTTATGTGTATTATGTGTGAAAGTCACATCTTGGATTTTTTTTTTTTTTTTTTAAACGAGTCATTTTAGGAGAAATTAGATGGTAGGAACTATAACCACTGAACACAGATGGAAGGATCCATGCGTGCAGCAGTTTTAGTTCCAACCATCTAACTTCTCCCATGAAGATTCCAAGACACAGTGACACAACTTGTAGTTGTGTAACTACATTGTGTAAATAAGACAGCATCGGAGTTTCTGTCACGTGTATTTTTTTCACTTTGACAGAGCTAAGCTAATGACTCTTATAGACGTCAAGTCTTTATGCTAAGCTAACACCAAATGGTACCCATAGCAACTGAGCCAATTGATGTACAAAGGTGAAAATGGTATCAAACATCTTGTCTCAGTCTGGGTAAGTTGACAAAAGGCTATTTTGCCCGAAACGTTGGAGTATTCCTGGCCTTTAAATTGCAGATTTCTCTACAAAAAGTACTGCTGGAGTTAAAGGGTACACAAATAGATAAAATCTCAGTGAGGATGTTACCGTTTAGTCCCTGTAGTTCCTATTAAAGCAGAGCTGTAACCTCAGAGCAGAAGGAGCTTGATGATGAGCTCGAGTTTGCTGAAGTCTCTCAAACACTTTCCCTGAGGGGTTTTCTTCATCTATCCATCCCCCTCTTCCATCATAAAGGAGCACTACAATTACTGTTCTGGTGCCCTGATTTAGTACAAAGAGCCTGAAGTCCATTAAATGAATCACGGGGAAACAAGCAGGTTAGGTGTCATATCAGACTGCTTAGAGAGGCTGCTTAGAGAAAGACGAACAAGACCGAGCGTAGACGCTGATAATGCAAACAATACCTGCTCTCCTTTTACATCGCGTGACTTTACAGCTGACTGTGACCTTTCATTGGGAGGCAGAGTGAAAGCCATTGGGTAATAAATAGAATTTTTTTGGTTTGTTGATCAATACCAATCCAACAAACACCATTATTACTTGGTGAGGTGGTTAGATTTGCATTTCAATAATGATTTAGGTTAAGATAGTTATTTATTGGTTCTGTGATTAAGTGTCCTGCCTATAGTTACAACTGGGGATGTCACAAGAATCCATACTTAGGTGCCAAGTCCACACAAAATTTTGAAAATGATACCAGTACTAGTGTTTTTAGTATCAGTAATATTGGCACAACTTGATCCCTCACTCTGTAACAAAGTGTTTTTATTATAATGTAGCTTTAGTTCATCTAATATGAAATCACATTGCACTCTTATTCTTATGCCCCTGATATGTTTAAATTCTTGAAACACAAAGTTTCTGTTTACTTGTTTCTGTAAACTTGTTCATACAGAGTTTTTAAATAAAGGGGCGAGTGCTGAATGGGATTTCTGCTTTTGTCATGGTATTGAATATTGAGAACTGGGGAGTCACTGGTGTTGCTATCAGTTACCAAAATTTTTATACTGTGACATCCCAGGACACAACTGTAGGAATATACAGAGCCCATGTCATGAACCAACCCCACACATTCTTGCCATGATGTTGATGTTGCTCATGCAGTTGCAGTATGTTGAGATGTTGGCAGGTATAGTTGCAGTTCACTGACCGCCGTTGCCTTGGCAGGTGGAATATCAATGCGAAGGCTTCCTGGAAAAGAACAGGGACACTGTCTACGAGGAGCAGATCAATATCCTGAAAGCTAGTAAGGTAAGACAAACTAAACCAAACTCATTTCACTCTGAAAAAGGCACATTCAGCCAATTTGTTTATTTTGGCAGCCCATTAAGGTTTCTGTTACATCATGAATCTTAAGGAATACCTGTAAAATTCACAGTCACATAACACAGTGTGCAGGACTCTGGTGCAAGCTTTCGCACACATAATGTCCAAATCTCTCATCGTCATACTGATTATGGCTTTTCCGAGCTGAAGTCCGACAGCGCTCGACTCTCAACCCATTTGATATCATTCCTATTATTTGACCTTCCTGGTTTAACCGGAGATAAATTCACGGTTCGGAAGATCAAGGACAAGCCCAATAGACGACTCATTTATCTGTTGTGGAAGTAATTAAAAGGCTCTGTTCTCGTTTGATACCTAGCACCATTGTTCACGTACCCAGTTCCTGATTTATGCTGGTAATGAGATTTCTAAATACAGCCAGCTGTAGAGTTGACTTCAGTATTCTCAACTTGATCACATTGGCTGACAGTCACAGTGGCTTTAACATGGCACCATGTAAGAAATGTTTTCTTGGTAGACCAATTGCTCTAATAATGTAAATTGTTTTAATTTCAAACCAAAAAATTGCAACACAGATATTGTAACAATATAATTATACTTTTTACGAGGTTATCCACATGTGAAAGTTATCTTTCTATAAACCGATAAGTGCTCTTCAGGATTATTTTTTCTTCATTTTTCATGCATCTCACATTAGATCTTTCTCCTGTTTGAATTATTAATGGAAGGACCACATAGGCTAGAATCAGTGATACTTAATATTCTTTGTCGAAAACCCCAAGTTGGAGAAGATGGAAGATCACCTGTCTGTCAAAAGCCTAAAAAAATCAACCGCATAGTAGTGAGATAAGGCAGTTGTGTTTTTACATTCCTGGCACCCGCATACTGCCACTATACCGTCCTATCTGTGCATAGCACTTTTTCCGTTTCACGTTTATTTCCAGTGTGAGTAAAGTTCACTGAAGGTAAGCAGTTTGGCTGAGGTGTTCTTTAAACCCCTCCATGACGAGCTCAGGGTGACTGGTGACCAGGAGAATTTGTCATCAGTGGGAAACCTCTGAGCAGAATCGATCGGGTGATGAAACTTCTTTTAGCTGATAACTGCGGACCTTTAATCTCTCAGAGCCGCATGCATACATTCAGCCTCCGAGAAGAGAGCGCTGTGTCCTTGAAGAATCCGGCTCATGATGTTTCTGAGATAATGTTATCAAATGAGTCCAACGTACAGGACCAGCCATCACAGCAGAAGAGCACGAGCGGTGGGAAGACGGCATTCGCACATTAAGCAAGCGAAGTCTCCAATATGTATATTTCTTCTTACCACACAGAATTCATCAGTGATGTTATCAAACCATCTCTACACCAAAAGCCTCTCTGCCTTCATGATGAATGGTCATGAGTCTCCCTCTCTCAACAGCTATTGTCAAGGTGCCCTTGAGCAAGTCACTGAACCCCAAGCTGCTCCGCTAGAGGCACGCAAGGGGTCACCACTCAATCAGTGTTCCTAAGACAAATAAAGGTTTAAAAAAACAAAAACGAAAAAGAATATATCTGCTTTGTTAAATGAATGCTCCAACATTTTGGTGATGTTCGATACCATTTTCACCTCTGTACGTCCACTGGTTCAGTTCCTATGGATAGCATTTGGTGTTAGCTTAGCATAAAGACTTGAAGTCTACAGGAGTCATTAGCCTAGCTCCATCAAAGTGACAAAATAAACCTTACAGCAACTCTGAAGCTGTCTTATTTACACAATGTATCATGTGCGTTAGGAGTCGTTACAGAAGAAGGTAGATGGTAGGAACTATAACTCCTGAACAGTTCCTACCATTTAACTTCTCCTAAAATGACTCTAGTTTTTGAAAAAATATTCCAAGATATGTATTTCAAACGCATGATACATTGTGTAAATAAGACAGCTTCGGAGTTGCTGTAAGGTTTATTTTTCATTTGACAGAGCTAGGCTAATGACTCCTGTAGACTTCAAGTCTTTATGCTAAGCTAACAGGAAATACTACCCAACCGAACCAGTGGATGTACAGAGGTGAAAATGGTATTGAACATCTTGTCTCAGTCTGGATACATCGTGAAAAGGGTATTTTTCCCAAAACATTAAAATTCTTGAAGGAGTCCAATCCAAACACTGCAGCTTTGCATCTGCTGCAGTTTGTTAAATTCACTGAATTGATGTAATTATCTAGCTACAAGAGGGTTAAAAAATATGTAAGTAGATAAAATAATATGCTGTCGATGGAAGTGTCTGCTAAACATGATTAATGACTAATGAGTGCGGTTAACTATGCCACATTTATTTATTTCCCTCAGTTTCAGCTCGTGGCAGATCTGTTTCAGGAGAAGCAAGATGGCAGTTCCTCATCTTCCTCCACCAAGTCAGCCAGGGTGAACGTCCGATCAGCCAAGCCCGCTGTCAAAGCCCCTAACAAAGACCACAGGAAGACTGTAGGACACCAGGTCAGCAATCAGTCAAACCCAGCGTGTCTCTCAACAGGGCTCAGTGTGTAGTGTCTGTCGTTTTTTGCAACGCTACTCATTTCTCATTTCTTTCTCTAGTTCCGCAATTCCCTTCAGCTTCTCATGGAGACCCTGAATGCCACAACCCCACATTACGTGCGCTGCATCAAGCCCAATGATGAGAAGGAGGCTTTCTCGTGAGTGAATCATTTTTGATTGCGGTGGCGGTGGCAGTTAAGTGACCGAGAGCTTATTTTATGTGAGGTCAGGGTAATTTTCTGCATGCCATTACTGCAATCCAAACACCTTTGATGATTCATTCTCTACAGCTGCCTCTGACGAGTCAGCAGGTTTAAAATTAAATTTCTGTTGGGATAGCTGTAACTATTAAACAAAAAGGCCCATCCTTTTCCTGTGGATTAAAGCATAAATGAGTAGGTTTTTTTTTTTGTTGAGTTTCTTTTCATTGGGGCTGGTTTCACTGATCAGATATCCAAACCTCCACGTATCAAAGTATTGCTCTATTAGATGTCATATAATTTACTTATGAGAGAAATGATGTGTGGCTACATAATGCATTTTTATATCAAAGATACAAATAGGTTTTTTTTATTATTATCCTTTCCATACCAGACTCAAGTTATAGTCCTTAGTCACTGTTACAGTCTCAAAGGGCTTTACAGGCCCACACTTCATAGAACACAACCCTTACCTGAACCCTTATAGTGGGCAAGAAAAAACTCCCACAAACCCGCAGAAGGACCACAGAGAGAGGGAAGAAACAACAGGTGCTGAGTGGTCAGTTATTAGCTCAAATGAAAGCAAATTATTAACTCTAATCAAATAAAGTCAGGTAGTTAAACAAAACAAACCAGGCAAATCAAAACAAGACTCAAAGCTAGTAAGACTAATAACCGAGCAGCATCAGCCGTTTATGGATTTCTTGACATTCATGGTCTTTCCATTGTAAATGATGTGTACTTGATGTAGTTTGCATGCTTGGATTACAAATCCAATAAGTGAAACAGGAATTATCACCCTGACCGTCAGATTTTCAAAGACATGGATGCAGGCTGTGACATGCGGTTGTATATTATAACTTTTTAAGAGTTCAGATTTCTGTGGGTTTTGTAGCTGACTTTGTATAGATCTCACCAGTGATAAACAAGTGAGCACAAATGATTTGGTATTTTTATGGATCAGCATGGCAGGACAGGAGACTTTTTACAGATTAGACAATATTTGTTCAGAAAACAAGACAAGAAGAGTCAGTCCTTGGCTGTGTGCTTCTTCTTGATGCATTTTTTTGTACAAGGCCTGCCTCATGACTGCTAAATTAAATGATGAGGCTCAGTCACATGCTGTCAGACTCAGCCCAGCAGTTGACACAGCAGCAATCAGTCAGATGCAAACATAAGTATCTCCACACCCTGGGCATTGGGTGCAATGTCAAAGAGGAAGATGAGGTAGGGGGAAAATATTCAAGGCTGCACTTCATTGCAATTCAGAAGGCGTTTTTTGAACCTTGTCCCTGTTTTGGGTGCTGCAGGTTTGACTCGAGGCGAGCGGTACAGCAGCTGAGGGCATGTGGGGTTCTGGAGACGATACGCATCAGCGCTGCAGGGTATCCATCAAGGTGAATCCACTTACACTCTCTATATCTAATTTTGCTTCCCATGTATGTCTGTGTTATAGCATGTATGTATGATTGCTGTGGTAACTACAAGAAGTAGTTCAGAACTTTAGGAAAACACATTTCAAATGTCTCCGAGCTAACCTCATTTCACCATCTGCATTATGCAAATCGAAGCCACACCACAGATATGACTGAGGTAATTTGGCTGTTATGAGACGAGGGAAATTCTAGGTGCAGCATGTCTGCATCTTTTGCTACAGGCCCAAACCAGAAGTGAAGTTCTTCATCTTTGTCTTTCTTTTTTATTGCTTTCTCATCCACAGTGGCTCTCATCCTGGTCTTAATAGGGTTGAAATTGAATTCCTTTTTTTTTTTTTTTTTTCCTTGAGTTATGTGCTTCCCTGAGGCATCACATGAGGACAGAGACCACTTCCCATGAAAAGACCAGAACAATCTGAGTCAGTGCACGACAGAGAGAAATAATGTGAGGCAGAGCAACTCTTAGATTTTAGTGTATTTTTATTGGTTACATATTAGAAAACAGGACAGGATTTAAAGGTATACCGTATAATATGCAATGTAACTGAAATGTAATCTGATGTAATTTACTGATGTCCCGCATTCTCAGTATTTGTATCGCTCTTTGTATAGCTCAGATGTTTAAATTCTCCTTGTCCATCAAACCCTGTATAGGAGCAAACCACCACAGAGGAGAAATGCTTTTATTTTAAGGACACAACATATCTTGTTGTATATGTTAAATATGTTTTTGTTTTATAATATCTTTTATCTTGTATTTTTACAGGTGGACATACCCAGACTTTTTCAGCAGATACCGAGTGCTGATGAAAAAGTCTGACATGACCATAGCAGACAAGAAGCTGGTGTGCAAGAATCTGCTGGAGACCTTGATAAAGGCAAGAGACCTCTTCTTACAGCAGTACTCCCTTATTGAAGTGTGCTATGAATAATGGTAATAAAAGGTGTGTCAGGACTAGATCTGTTAAAAAAAAAAAAGAACTTACCCTTTTTGTTCTTCCTTGCTTGGCAGTATATGTTAGGATCAGCTTGTTTTCAAATTTCAGATTTTCAGCATTAAACTTGCCAACTGTTGATCTTTGGAATTTGGAAAAGTTAATAATTAAAAACAAACAAACAAACAACAGGAGTTGGCATGTAAATGTAATTTTCTGATCCATATTTGAAACTTAGCAGTGATTAGCTTGATACAGTGAATAGTTGATCATTTTGAATTATTATTATTGTTATTATTATTATTTGTT